>CAUYRT010091868.1:0-108326 GCA_963574885.1 Lepilemur ruficaudatus | reverse complement strand
CTCAAAGCAGGGTCTTCCTATATTGATGATAGTGATAGAGGGAGACAGGCATTTTCACCTTCTGTTCTAGCTTTTCTATTTACAACTAGGAGCTAGTCAGGTCGCCCCTTTCCCATCAGTACATCTGTTCTCAATTTGGAGTGGAGATGTGAAGCCACCCACATTCTCCAATCTAGCTATTCCCAGGAAGCTTAAGCTTTGGGCAGGTGGGTTTCAGGTGGTTGCTTAGTCTATTAATAAAGCCACTTCCTGGATTCTTGTCAGGATGTCTGTTTTGGCATGTCTACTCTATTGGCCATGGCAATAAAGAGGAAGATAAGTTAGTGTTAGTTTGCCTTAAACCCCTAACATGAGATAAGTCCCAAACTGGGTCAACCAGATGGTTGCATAATTTTAGTTAAGAATGTCCTATGATCTTAAGTAGAAATGGTCGGGGGCATCATTGCGTGTATATATGTGTGTGGGGGGTAGTGGGTTCACTTCCCCATGGCTATACAGAGCAGCAGTGGGATGTGATTCTGAAGTTAGGCTATCAAAACTGCCAGACCCTAAAACCTACATTGACTTTGGGGGGATCCTGTCAATTTGTGCAAGACATGCTAAGATGTTTCTGAGTTTGTAGTCATCTATTATTATTTAGCTCCCACCAAATCCTCTTGGCCAATCTCAGATATTATTGAACTCCCACCTATCCTGTGGCAAAACCTGCACTTGTAACATCTTCCATATTCTGGTTTTCCCCAGAAACAGCTGATAATGACATGTTAGCAGCATAGTGCTGGAACAAAGTAGACCCAAAGTTAGTTACTATCTCAGAGGTGAAGGATGCATTTTAAGCATATACGTATAGGCATGTAGATGTATCTCTAAACTGGCATCGTCTGAAGATCACACCCCCTGAATCACCCCCACCCCCATACCTAATCGTTCAGAATAGGGCTGGTACCTCTCTAGCTTAGTGAGTTTGTCTCCTGCTAATTATTTCCTATATTGGAAAATTTCCACCATTCTCCCTTTCTAGTGGCAGGCACACTAATGACTGGGATTCCTGTGAGGCCCTCCTGAACTCTGTGCCAGCTTCCCAGCCCAGATGGTTCTAAGAGATAGAGAGTGTGGGACAGAGAGGGGACCCCAGTGTGCCTTTAAAACAGGAAATGTATTACCAGGTTTTTTGGCCTCCTGGCTAAGAGACCTGTTTATTTTTATGACTTAAACTATATTCATAGAAAAAGTATAACAACAGCAGCAATAAAAATAATATACCGTAAGACTGTGTGTTGTCTTAAGGACACTCAGTAAAGTCTTCTGTTTCCTTGATATCGAGTAGCAAAATGCACCTTTCCCCTTTGCCCCCTTTTCCCATGGTGGTGAGTGAGTTTTGAAACCCCTTTGATTCTGAATGAGCAGGAGAGTGAAAGGGTCTTCATTTAAAATGGGGAGGCCGAGCCAGTTGCTTTCTCTCCAGCTTCCTCAGTGAGCTCAGCAGCCGACCTTTTGGCTTAGCAACTGGCCTGCTAGTTAAATGCAACCACTGAACAATCACTTTACTGGATTTCCACCTTATTAAAAATGGAGTGTGGCCACCAGGGATTTGGGCGTAAAGGTAATAAAAGAACACCTAATAAAAACTTTAAAATGTGTGCACACACATTCCAGGACTGGTAGGCAGAGCAATCTTTAACCTCCACTAACTCCTTAAGACTAGGATTTGAAAACCAGGGGTAAAGAAATGAAACTAAAGCTACAAAATTGGAATTAGAGGATATCTTGAAACCCTAGACTTTTTTCAAAATTATTTCCTAACTGATGGAACAGTAATGCCAAATGTATTGCTTGTATCTAATTCATACTTTCTCTATTTCAAGGTGTGGGCATTAGTTATATAAATCCATTTAAAAAGGTAAATATTTGGACATTTAATGACAAAACAATATTTTATAATTTTAATTAATAAATCCAGAGTTACATGTAGAAGAATCGGAGTGTCAGCTTCTATAACCTTGGATGACATATAACCAATGGCAGGACACAATTTATCTGTCACTACTCTCACCTGCTAATAAAGAAAAATACAAAAAATACATTTTCCGAAAACTTCCTGACATTGTCTTCTGCTATTTCTCTGTAGTTTTTTCTTAGGTAGCTTCAAAAGGAATCTTGTTTCCACTTTAATGATCCAAACATGTAAATGTTCCTGAATTTTGTCATATACGTGATTGTTTCTTGCTTTCTACCATTCACCTATCTTTTATACGTTTCCATGTTTTCCTCTGGAAAAGGAATGCACTGTGAGACTGTTGGTGCCATATTTTTTAGATTCTGTTTCTGAATGTGAGTAGAGTTCGAAAGAGGCCAGCACACAAGATATCGAATTGCCTTCACATTTGCTTGTGGTGACTGGCAGCTGCAGCAGAACAGCTAGGAATCAGATTCCAGAAGCCAGATTTTCTTTATAATTGGCAGGATGTGCTGCAAAGCCTAGAACCAGCAGGCACAGCTCACTCTGCCTCTTTTGCTAACAACTTGTTTTACTTTAGGCAAGACATGGCGACACATCTTTGTCTCTCAGTCTCTTTCGTCTGTGAAATGGGTGTGTATGTGTGTCGGGTTGGAGGGAGGCTGGATAATCTCTAAGCTCTGAACTTTTACACACAGAACAGTTTGAGTGGCTCCCCCAGGATCTGCCATTTCAATGCCTTGTGTTATAGCCAATTCTTTACCAAAGGCACTCAGGATAAAAGGTAACGGGGTCTAAGTCAGTGACAAAGTGATAACTCATTTAGGGAGTGTTTTCTATATGGGCTTCTAACAAATGCACCTGGAAGAAAGATCTCCACCCTTTTCTACTCAGAGGTTGGGGAAGAGGATGCCCCTTGCCAAAAAACTAGATTATGCCCCTATAAGTTGTACTCTATATACAGACAAGGGACTGTGTGGGGTTTTGTTCACCACTGTATTCTGAATGCCTAGCAAGGGGCCTATGGGTAGTGAATAAATACCTGCTGAATAAATGAGTAAATCAATGAAACATTCAGCAGGGTCTTTGTGTGACTAAGGATTTTTAGGAGATGCCTGACTTTCTAATGGAGCAGTTTTGATCTCAGGAAATCTCAATGGGACATAATTTGTAAGTGGGGGTGAGAGCTAGAGAAGGAAGGATAAAGGAAAGAAATTAATACGATGCTGAATACTATGGGTCTGCCTTCCTTGTGAGTTAAGACCAAGTTAGGAAAATATTTCTCTTCTTCAAGGTTAAGTGTTAGAATTTATGAGAATGTTGGACAACAGGGATGATGTGTCTTCAGCTCACATCTTGAAGGGGACTAAATCAGGAAGCTTATACCCATGCTGTGTTGTACTGCAGGACATAAGAGTATCAAAGCCCCAACACACACCTTGGGACATGCACTGCCAAAGGTGACTCAATCTATTATCCTACAGGCCCCCGGTTCTTTTTCCAAACTGAATATTTCAGACTTGGAAACTGTAGTGCTGCAGAGAAGGTAGATCCTGTAAATAGCGAATGGGGTTTCTCAAAAGGTGGTCCAAGAGGAGTACAGGTTAGAAGGAAGTTGCTCTTGGAGACATGAGGACATGGGAACAAAGTTAGGGTCTGGGATTTTCTGAGATGGCCTTCATGAAGTGTTTAACTTCTAGGGTATTTTTCTTTTGGAATATAAAAAAGTTCTTATTTAGTACAAGGTTTAAAAACTTTCTCTTTTTTCTGTTGAAATTTCCCTTAATTATTCTAACCTTTTAGGAGATTCTGATATTCCCACTTCTCCTGCCATTTCAGGAGCTTAAAAGGATTAAGAAAGAATATAAAAGGGCATTTTTATTAGAAAGACCTGCCATATTTATTATTATTATTATTTTTTTTTTGTCAAGGAAGCAGAATCCTATAGACTAACCTTTGGTACCCAACAAAGTCCTAGGGAGGCCAAAATACACACCTAAGTCACTGTGCCCAAGGACCACCTAGGTTGGCTATCATTATGATAATAATACTTTTTCAAAATGAATGCTTATAAATGGGACTCACCACATTTTTGAGCACTTAACATTTTTATCATGTAATTAGTAATACAGACGTGGATAAAACAGGTTGGCTTCTTCAAAACCCATGTTAGCTTAAGTAGTTAGTATTACTATAGGTCCTTATTTGCCCAGAAAACCCTGAATACCTCTTTGGCCATAATTAGTTGTTCAACCAGATGAGAATTATCAGGAACAAAAGCACAGGAATATAAAGATCAAACATTTGTTCTCCTTTAAGAAGGAAATATTTTGAAAGACAGATTTTCTGGTGTGTCTTTCTTTTCTGTCTCCAAATTCATCCTATAGTCCTGAACTCCATGATTGCTGTTACTAATCCACAGATCATGACAATTTGGAAACGAGAAGCTGCCGGTCTAGAAAACTCTGCTCTTGCTTGGTAAGCCGAAGACCACATGATGCCAATGCCAGAAGCTTTAAAGTACCATTCAGGCAGGGAGATAGAAATTAAGTCAGGCCTGGACACTAAAGGCTGCTTTTTCAATCTGCAAAACCATTCTTCTATAATTACTGAAGCCAGAAGTTGTTTAAATTGGACAAAAACCTGTTTCTTCATTTTTGTTGTGATATGAAGATAGCTTTTCATTCTTTTAGAAGACATTACAGCCACATCTCAATAGCTTAATTGAATGAATTATTTCAGAGAGATGAATTAGCACATTTTGTTTATAATTATAAGGATCAATTGCTGCCCCAGGCCCCTGTAAAGCCAAGGATCTATTCATTGAGGAATAGAAAACAGAAAAATAAGCTGCTTTGCCTAGAGAACTTCCACAGGCTAGTGGTTTGAGAGAGTTTTATCTCTCTAATGAGTATAATATTAAAATTAGGTGGGTTCAAGAGGTTTTATTTTTGCAGTATTTGAACTATATATATATAGACATCTGCAAATGCCAATCATATGACTTATGTGGGCACAATGAATTGTTTGTGCTCACACATATGCTGACAGCATTTGTTTTATGCACCTGCTTCTTCTCCAGTTCCAGTTTGCTTCGATCTTTTGATTTTGTTTTAATGTGCAGGCGTTTGCTGAAGTGTAACCACTTAGAGAGCATCTGGGCTCACATGGGTTTTAAAACCGAATCCACATTTTAACAGTTTCTCACTTCTCTATCTGGATTAGAAGAAAATGAATATATCATAGTAACCAATATTAATAGTTCTTTCACATTCCAAAGTGCTTACATTTGCTTCTTGGTTATAATCCTCAATTTGGAGTGTGGCTCCCTGCTTTGTTTCAGATTCCCACAAGCCTTACAATAATGATTATCATTTGCATAGCACTTTTAAAGGCCCTTTCAATTGTTAATTAATTAATTCATAAGATGTCCTTTCATGATCCCCATTTAATGTGTTAATAAGCAAACTGTGCCAAACAGAGGTCAAATGACTAGGCTAAGGCCATATGGGGCTTGGCTAAGTCCTTTCACTCATATTTTTGCATTTCCAGGAAGGAAGACATATTTTAATTTCAGAGCTCACAAATACATGCAACTTTGGTATCATGTTATAGGGTCAGTTCATGAATTTGGGCAATCTGGGGAAATAACTTGCTCTTTGTGTAGTGTCAGGTTTTCAAATGGAAATGAGAATGGGGTGACTTCCTAAGATCATGGCACCCCGCATGATCTTATTCTTAGAATAGGGGTGAGGTCTCCAACCTTCTCTTAAGAAGCTATTTTTTGATGTTTTCGGAAATCTAAGAATTATTGCCCCAGATTATAATATTGTCCCGGATAGTACAAATCAAAGGCATAGGATAGGAAAGGCTTTTCCTACCACATGCCTAGGAAAGTTGTGCTTTTTCTGCTCCTTGTCACATTTGGGATCTGCAGAGTATCTTTAGCATCCGGTATACTGCAGGACTTTAATAAAGACCTGCTTAATTGGCTGTTACCCTGAGCTCAGAATAGCATCTAAGCTGGAATGAAAAGCTGCTGCTATGGAAAAAGAGCAAAGAAAAGGTAGAAAACAGAGAGCTGGTTGAGGAGATGTCTATTTAGGGGAAACGAGCTGGAGAGAAGAGGCCACCAGAGAGGAACAATCACTTCTGTGATGGTCACTACGTTTCTTTTTACCCAAGTGCCCTGAAAGCAGCCAAATGGGATATTGCTGCAGTTTCCCAGGGCTGCTATAATAAATTACCACAAATTTGGGACTTCAAACAATAGAAATTTATTCTTTCACAATTGTGGAAACAAGAAGTTCAAAGTCAAGGTGTTGGCAGGGTCAGTTCTCTCTGGAGGCTCAGAGGAAGAATCCGATCCATGACTTTCTCCAAGCATCTGATGGCTGCCGGTAACCACTGGGGTTTTTCGGCTGGCACCTGCATAACTATAATCTCCTCCTCTATCTTCTCATAGCCACCTTCTCTCTGGATCTTTGTGTCTCACATTTCCCTCTTCTTTCTCCTACAAGGATGCTATTCATTGAGTTTAGGTCTTCCTTTAAATCCAGGATGATCTCATTTCTCTTAACTTTAATTATATCTTGCAAAGATTCTATTTCCAAATAATGTCTTATTCACAGGTACCAGGATTGAGACTTGGATGTATCTTTTTGGAGAGATGATTTGACCTACTGCAGATGTCATCCTTCAAACCTGGGATCTGGAGAGAAGCTGAAACAGTCTCTAGACATTGCATACCTGGGTTTCTTCTGTGACTCCAGAGACTGACAATGAGTGTTTCTGGAGGCAGAGCTGACAAATGTTTCCTTCTATTTTCCTTTCTTATTGTCCTATCTATCCATCTCTATGTCCAACTAGAGGGAGGAATTGCTTGGCAGCCCCAAGAGTCCTCCCTGCTGCTGGGGTCCACAGGAGAGGGGGCTGTTCTCTGACGACAGAGACAGTCTTTATGCCATGCACACCAGCAGGCAGATGCTTGCCCTTCCTTGGCCCTGACCTTCACCATACTTCCTTAGGTGTCCAGGAGAGAAAGGGAGCTCCGTAATTCCTGGGTGTGTTGGCCTTGTGGGTGGGATAATTCCCTGGTTGTGGTAATGCATGGGAGACCAATATGGGTACACTGGCACTGTCTTTGTGTTGACTTTATCCTCCTGTTCTCTCACAAAACACCCCAAATATGCTCTTTGGGGGTTTCTCCAATCCTCCTCGCCATCCAAGTTAGCAATCAGATGCATCACCTTGGGATTTTCCTCTCTCACTCCTTACAGTCCCTGGGTCATGTTGATTCTCTAATTTTATATTTCCTAACCCATCCTTTTCATATTCCTGTTTACCTTCCTCAGTCCTGTTTTCATTCCAGCTACCGTTACTGTCTCATGGCCTATTAACTTTAGCTAACTTAGCCAGTCTGCATTCTTCTAGTTAATCTTTTCTTCCAGTTCATCTGCTACTCTACTGTGATAATGATGCTTCTACCAACTTTTGGGTACTCTCTTGCTTTAAATCTTCCACTGGCCTCCTTGACCCAAACTCTTTAGCAGGCCACAAAGTTCTTAATGATTTGATCCCTGACAGACTAGACTAGGCTGCTGAACCTGTTGTCAGTGGCACAGACAGGACTTCTGCTAAAAGGACCCTTGAACACCACAATCCTGAGGTAGGTGCTTCTGTACAAAGCAGAAGACCATTCCACCTAGCCCAGTGCTTACCAAAACCACACACCCAAATGCTGCCAACCGATCAGCAACACTCAAGAGGGATTACTTTTTAAATATAGGGCATGGATCCTTTGTGGTCTGTTGGCTTTAAAAATCTTAGACTGTTTTTTCTTTCTTTAAACCTCATCTCCCAGAGCCTATACTCTGTGCTGGATTGGGTTTCTTACTTGGCAGTAAAAATCTTTTCCCCTGAGTGCTCAATCATTGGTTCCTTAATCTTTACTTTTTAAAAAAATCCCTATTTATCTCTAAAGCCTTGTATTGTTCCTGTTTTCCCCAAAGCTCCCTGTGTTCTAACCATTAGAAACTTCTTAGAATTCTCTGAACAACCGTATTTTCATTCCTCCATGTATTTGCCCATGCTGTTTGCTCTTCTAGGAACACCAAACGCCCTGTGCATACCCGACTATTCCTGTTCTTCAAGCTGAAGTGTTACGTCTTCTGACTCCCTCATGCAGGCCTGGGAGCTTTTTATTTGGCATTCCCATAGCAGTCTAGTAAATGTTGATAATAGAATGTAGCATGCCTATCTATCCAACTGAGATTTTGTTTATATTTTATTTTATTTTTTAGAGGAGTCAGGGTCTTGCTCTGTTGCTCAGGCTGGAGGACAGTGTCAGCATGATCATGGCTCACTCCTGATCAAGTGAAACTGCCACCTCAGCTCCCAAGTAGCTAGGACTACAGGTGTGCAACACCATGCCAGCTAATTTTTTTTAAAAAAACTTGCAGAGATGACATCTCACTATGTTTCTCAGGTCAGTCTTGATACTCCTGGCCTTAAGCAATCCTCCCACCTCAGCTTCTCAAAGTGCTGGAGTTACAGGTGTGAGCCATTGTGCCCAGTTGGCATGGAGCTTTTAAACCATGGGTTGACATCCCATTAGTGGGTGGTGAAGTCAATTTAAAAAATGAAATAGAACAAAAAATATCAGAGTACATTGCATATAGTAAGGGTCTGGTATGTGGAATTTTGCTGCTGCTGGTGTTGCTGCTGGCTACACATGTATGTGTACTGGGTATGGGGGTGTTTGTTACTGTGGGTGATGGGCACCAGACTGCAAGCTACTTGAGTGCCAGAATCTTGCTTCAATCATCTTTGTATGCTCATCCTAGGGTTGGCACAGACTTGACAGCAAATGTCGAGTAAATGAAGGAATCATGTAAATGTGAGAGTCCTGTAAAAGGTCCTCAACATAGTCTCAGGAGGCCAAGAAAAGTAATGGCAAAACAGTAAGGATTGCAAAACCCACTTGCTAACCCCACCCATGTTTACAAATAGTCAAAGCCAGGGGTTTCCAGCAAGTCATGCCTGTGTCTTCTGCAGGTATGAACCAGATTCAGCTGATCTTTAATTAGCATCTACCTCATTGCCGCATGCTATCTCATTTAGTCTTTAGTCTTACAAAAATGCTGTAGTCATGATATTCCTTTTTTAGTTGGTGAAACTGAGGCATAGAGAGGGTTAAATGTTGCTTCAAGCTATACCACAAACCCTCAGCAAGGACTGTGCTTACATCTTTTGCATCTTTTATCAGTGAGGTGAATGTTTGTTCTTGTATATAGAGAGATGTACAAGTCAGGAGTGTGGCTTCTGAGAGGTTGTGGAGGACAATTGGGGGAGGGCCAGGGCAGCACAGGCCACGTGCTCCGTGATAGCACGGAGGAGACAGCTTCACAGAGAACAGCTTTACCAGACATCTGTGACAAAGACTTGTAAGGCTTGTGAAGAAGTGATTTGAGTAAGCAAATCAAAGGTCCATTAACCCAAAAGCAGAAGACGCAGCTCTCTAAGTGTGACGGGAACTATTTGTCATACAGTTGTACTGTCACGGATGACAGCCACCAGCAGCTGTTGTGCGCTGTTTGCACATTAAACACACAATCGTGGAGATTGATTTGGGAGCCTAGTCCCTGAGCCCCTCCCCTGGCTGCTTTCACCTGCCTGCTCCCTCTTCCCTCACCCCTACCCCTGCTGTCTGCTCACTCCCACCCCCAGCCCACCTCCTACTTCCATCTGGATGCCTCAGAGCAGATGTGGACGGAGCCATATGTTCCCTTGTTCTGACTAATGCTGCGGTGCTTCTAGATCAGCTCAAGTTGGATTGTGATTAGTGCTTATTGCTATTATCACTAAGTCAGATAATGGTGATGGTTATTGATTTGTGCAGTACAAACCTCCATTTATTAGGAGCCTTGCACACAGTGAAAGGAACACATTGAAAGACAAACAAAAAATATTTATATTTATTTGTCTAAAATGGGCAAGTACAAGACTGTGTCCTTGGCTGAACATTTTTATCAGGGACTTGGATCAAAACATCAAAGACCTGCTGATCAAATTTGCAGTTGGCACAAAGCTAGACAGGATGGCTAATAGGCTAGACAAGGAGAGCAGATTTAAAAAAGACCTTGACAAGTACAACAAAAAACCAAAACCAGCAGAAAAAATTTAATAAGAAACTTAAGGTCCTGTACTTGGGGTAAATAAAAATCTGCTTCAAAAGTATACGGGAGAGGAAGAAGAGACCTATCTTTGTAGGAGTTCTAACAACTAAGGGCTTTTAGTGGATGACAGCCCCAGCATGAGTTAACCAAAAAGGACTCTGAGTGTCTGTCACATCTAAGATAAAAATGACAACATATTTAACTTATTGATTGATGAATTTATTGATTAAAAATTTTCTTATCAATTTCCTCTTCAAAAATTACCAGAGAAACAACTATTTACCACAGCTAATGAAACATTATAGCTATTTTTAAAAAACCAATATTCTTCCTCCCAACATCTCCCAAACTAAGTAGCTCATGTTAACAGCTTGGTGTGCATCCTTCCATGCTGTTATTCACGCTGATGCAAACATATCAAAACAAATATACAAGCATATATGATTTCTGTTGGAATATTTTTGTTTTTCATAAAGTGGATCCTGCAAAACCCATTACCCTCCAACTTTCTTTCTTTACTTAAGAATATGTTATTGCCTCTCCAGGTTAATATATATAGACCTAAAGTATTTTTAAAATGCTTGATATCCCATAATATGGATGTGCTATCATTTATTCATCCCATATCCATGTCACATTTAAGAAGGATATTGCAAATAAGGGAGGGGATGATTTTTCCAGGGCAGGATGGTGGAAGATGAAGCAAGAATACATGACACAGAAAGAATGATAGAAGCAACCAGTGACATTTAACTGGGAGGATGGAAGGTGGATAGGAGAAGGGGAGGTTGATTAGGTTCGTTACTTAATATTGGAGTTTTGCTCAGCGTGGGGTTGAACAAGATAGTGATCTTATTATGGTGAATGAGTGGTTCCTTGTGGGACAGGGCTAAGGTAGGAGAGGGGGGAAGACTGTTTCCTTGGGTGGTTGGAAGGATGTGCAAAGCAATAGCTTTTGGGGTTACCAAGCATGGCCCTCCCCCATCCCCAGAGAGCTGGTGGGCTCAGAACAACCTCTGCGGTAAGCACATTATAAAAACATTAGGCGAAATAATGAAAACAATGACATTAAAAAGACAAATTGTTGTAGAAACCAAACAAACCCAGACCTACAGCCAAGGCAGGCACCAGCCGGGATGTTGTTAGTGTGCTTAGAGAAATTTGATTTCGATGAATTTCATTGTCAGTGTAACCAGGGCATGAATCACTTTCCTCCGCCCTCTCTCATCATTTTAATACCACAATTTAGGGAACATGGCATTAGAGAGATAAAGAGTTTCACAAATACCATCAGCCAGGAGCTCTCTGAGCCCCGAGGCAGCGCCCGGCTCAGCCAGGAGGCAGTTTTCCACTGTTATGGGCCCATAAATCTGAAGGCAGTTGAACCCCTGCGGGATCTGAAGCTGTCAATCCTGAGACCACAGCTATCGCCTTTCCCCTTTTCAGCTCCTGGCCTCTCCCTCCTCCCGCAGACCACCTGACTGAGGGGTAAGAAATGAGTTTTCTCACTTAGAAGCTAGAGCTCCAGAGGGGAGCCTGGCAAAGCCAGTGCTGGAGAAAGTCAGCTCTCACTGGCTTCTGGGGTTTATATTCCTGATCCCGAATGTTCTCTCCTGAGGTGGCTGGGAAAAGCCACCTGCCCTGGCAGGGACACAGGGATGCAGCACCAGAGTGGGATCTGGAGGCCATACTCGGGGAGACACATATGGTGTGGTGATTAGGGAATCCCCGACGGCCCTGAAACCACGCTCTCATTTTTATTTTTTAACGAACGTGCATTTAATCCTTTACCAAGTGCCAGGCACAGTGCCAAGCACGTCACATGGAAGATCTCCATCCACCCTCCCAGGTCTCTGGAAGGCACTGTTGTGTGCATGCTTTACACGTGAGGAGACTGAGGCTCAGGGAAGTGAAGTTACCTGGCCTGGGTCACTCAGCTGGCCAGTGGTGCAGCCAGGGCTTGAATTTCAGCGTATGTACCCTTTCCATTAAGAGTTGATGGTGCCCCGTGGTCAGGGGGAGGGTCTGTGGGGAAAAGCGGGCCTTCCCAAAGCCCAGAGTTTCTCTCATCTGATTATAAACCCAACCAATTTCATACGTTTGAATTCGAAATGCTCAACCTACCCTCATTTTTCTAGACTTCATTACAGCCCTCAAGATTGCTTAGGGGGTGGGAGACCTGCTTTATTAATACCAGCGCGTCGGGCTATTCCCACACATGCAGGTGGAAACAGGAACTGGAAGTTAGAATTAGAAAAACCCACAAGCACTGAGGTTGGCCGTCTCAGGGTGGCATTTTTCAGATAACAGGGTCTACTGATTTTTTTTCTTCATAAAGAGGTGGTGAAGAACAGTGATTAGAATTATAGTCATTAAACACGGGTTCTGGAGTTGAATGATTTGTGTTGCAGTCATGGTTCTGCCTGTGACTTTGGGCAAGTTACTTAACCTTGTATAAAATGGGGATAATACGATGTTTAAATGAGATTTTGTATATTGAGTTGTCAGCTCAGTGCCTTGAACACAGTAGGTACCTGGTAAATATTATCCATGTGGATATCATGTCCTCAGATACAGAGGTGACTGTCATTAACACATGCACTTGGAGTTATTTTTCCTGTAGTGGGAACATGCTTTAGTCAATCTGTCTCTGCTTGTAAATCTGGCATCTTTTGGAGAAATCAGTTAGAAACTGCGTGGCCTGGGTATAGAGAGGCATTTCAAGTAGGAAATAATCCCGGGCTCTGAGGTCAAGAAGACTTGATTTCAAGTACTGGTTCTGCCAATCACCACTGGGTCCTTTGTGCAAGTTACTCCTGCCTCCGAGCCTCACATGAAGAATCACAAGAGCCACCTTGCCTAGTAATTGTCCACCTGAGATGAGGTCACAAATATAAAGCACCCAGAAGAGTGTTTGGCCCGCCAGATAATGCATGGCTGCATAGTTGTCACTAGTCCCCGTCTGCCTTGGCCTAACCACTAGGCTTCCAGACCAGATCACAGGTGAGTGTCTTCAAACTTGTTTCTTGTCCTTGCCAAGGAGGACACAATATCCTTAGGCACTTGGATGGCTCTCCCCTCCCCCCCGACAAAAGTGAACTCAAAGATAGAAAAGTCTGGTCATTAGAAGGGAATTCAGTCAGTAAGCAGGACTAAAAAACTAGGTAGAGGAAATCCTTTCATTAAGTATTGAAATGCCTTTTGAGATCTGAGTTTATGTAGAAATGATAAAGGGCTGGTTAACATTCATTTTAATTTCACAAATATATACCCAGTGGGTTCCTTTTCCTGACTGCTCTTTCTGAGGTTTGGGGGATGGGGAGTTTGAGGCCATGTGGTGGGGACCCCCAAACTGGCCTCATCCTGCCATTAATAGGGATGTGTGCACTCTGGCAGGTCAGTTTCCCCAACCCAGGGCCTCAGAGTCCTCATCTGCAAATGGAAAACTTGGGGTAGATGTTCTTGACAGCCCCTCTGATCACCAGGACTCTGTGGTTCATTTTTTCCCTTTGCTAAAGACTCCCCTAAGACACTGCTCATCTTGAGACCTTCCCTGACACCCCACCCCCAGAGATTTTATACTCCCTTCAAGGAGCCCCACTCTATTTAAGGTACATTTTTTTCAAACCTCTGCAAAGCTCACTGAACCTGTTATTTTACCTTTATGGTCTCCCTACAGCTTATGCAAACCTTGAAAATAGGAATTATGTTTATATTTAATATTTAGTCCTGAGCTCCCAGCATCTAGCTTTTTGACTAGCACATAGTAGGTGTTTACTTATGTTTAAGGAATGGACATTCAAAAAAACTAAACAAGGTACTTTAGTCAATTGTTCATTTATCATCATCTATACCAAGGGGGTAATAAGAGTATCTTATAGGGTTTTTGATCTAAATGAGATAACCCATTGTTAGTGTTCAGCAGTGTCCAGCACATAGTCATCATTCTATAAATATTAACCATCATTATATAATACCATCAACATTCCAATTCCGATATTTGTGTCTCCATTTTAGAAACGGAGAACCCAGAAATACAGAAGAAATTGACTTGCCCTCAGGATAACCCAAAGGGCCAAGCATAGTGCCAAGAAAAAAGTTGAAATCGTCATTTCCTATTCACATTTTTAAGTACAGTACTTATGAGGTTTCTGCCTGAGGGCCTGCAGTTTTAGACTTTGCTCAGACCTGTGTTTAAGCAGGTGGAATTTGGCAGGGGCTCAGGCAAGAGGAGGGTGGGGAGAAGCTTCCTCAGTGGCCCCTCTGGCCTTTGAGGAAGAAAGGAAAAGCACTCTTTAATCGCTCTTTGACATGGATTCCCGGTACAAATCTTTGAGCCTGAGGCTCTGGAAGAGAGAACATGAGAAGATATTCAGGAGGGAAATTATTTTACATAAAAGTAATATTTGGCAGATATCACAGTGTGCAAGAAATAAATACTTCTTAAAACAGAAGGCGAAGACACATGTCTCTGGAAATTTATAAATGTTCTTTAGAGTGATCTAGTTGAAGAATATAGGGAAGAGACATGAGAAGGTTCTGTACAGAGTCATTCATGTGAATGTGAGCACAGAAACCCAGCCAGCTGAGGTCACAATCCACACTTGGGGAACCTAGGGACATGCTCACTGGAGCACAGCTACGAGTCGAGAGTTGCTGCCACTGGTTCTATACTGTACTGCTGTCTCTGTAGGTGTCTACCTTATAGCTTGGTGATTGCATCTGATTTTTAATGAGCTTATAATCAATGATTGTTATGGTTTATTAATTTCATATAAATTTCCAGAATGGGTAGTTCAACTTAAAAAAAAATCCTGAACATTTTAAGCTAGAGAGATTTTAGGAATAATTAATTGTATGTTAAGCAATATTTTTTGTGAAAGTATGTTTTTCTCTCTTCCCTTCTTTTTTTCTTCCTTCCCTCCTCTCTTTATTTTATTCCAGAGAGATTAGCATAGGTTTACCAAATACCCAAATAACCCTTTTTCACTTTATCTGACTCATTCATCCCATACATGTATTTATTATTAATACTATATGAGTACAGAGATTTTTCTTGGTTTATCTCTTTTAAGCATCCTGTTTGGGGGATTGCTTTGCTAAAGAATGCTTTGAGAAGGACTAAGAACTCCTGGACACAGATTATGGCCCTGGAGAGAGACCTCTTTCTCTCGGGGCTTGAGTTCCTAATCTCCACTACTGAGATGCAGTAAGAATGAACTAATTCACACCACAGTCTAGACGCCTGGGTCACTTCAAGCACATGCCCTGAAGGGGCTTCTCCTTCCCTGTCTTCAGCCACTACTTGGCACTTGAGGCATTTTTGAAGCAGTGACTAGGGATACCAGCAGGTGGCACATGGGAACTAGAATACATACATCATGGCCCAGGACAAAGAGAAGGAGGATAGAGGATGTAGTGCGAGGTCAGTTGGCTGACTTCTTCATTGTTGGTGCACTGAATGCTGCCCATAAGAACCACAAAACTCTGCATGGACTGCAGGGCCTCAGTCATTAAAAGGCAAGGAGGCAGAGTAAAAGCTACCAATGTTGAGCCCAGTGGGAAGAGCTCAACATTGGTAGCTTTTAGAATAATTATCTAAAGACTGTGTTCAAGGTTGGGTTGAACACAGTCCTGTGGTATTTTAAAGAAAATTTTTGACTAATCTAAATGCTGTGTTCAGATATTTCTGACTTATTAATCTGTTCATTCATTTTTTTTCAACCAGTGAATATATATGGAGTACTTGCTCTTTCCCTGGCATGGGCTTAACGACCTGGAGATAAGACCCAGTTTCCGCTCTCCAGGAAAACAAAGCAACTCACTTCAGTGAAATCAGTAGGAGAGTGAGAGAAGGGATTTGTAGAAAAAACAACAATTAGCCTGATAACCAATACACTGGGCAGAATAGGTAGGTGTTGGGATGATGGTTTGGATGATGGGGAAACTAGGCCAGGAACATGAGGGAAAAAGTGACTCTGGACCATGAATAAACCGGAATCATTTCTAATATTAAAATAATCACAGATTGCTCACCGATTCTATTCAATCCTCCTCTTTCAGCTGGATTTACTGTGCAACTCTATGTTATAGTAAGCAATACAATGAGGGTAATCTAGTCACTTAAAAAAAAAGAATATAGTTAGTAGATGAGAGGTTATTTTTCCAGAGACCAATGCTCAGTTATTCCCTGTTTTCAAAGTATAAGAGGAGAAGAGCTTTAACTAGAGCAAGGAAATAGAAAGAATTTTTTGGCACTGAAGACTGTTAATCTCTGGCGTATTACCCCCAGAAAATGGTGGGATTGTTTTGGTTCAAAGCCTTTTAGATAGCAGAGATTACCATCTATTGGACTAGTTTAGAGGTTGGTATCTTATGGGAAAGGGACATACAAGAGTGATTTTAAAGGCCTTGTGCATGTTTTTGTTATGAACATAGTAAATATGACAATCACATTATTATGATTAACAGAATCTATATCAGGTATACTAGAGAAAAGAAGACAAAGGAATGAATTAATTACTGATTTTCTAATAAACCAAAGCCTATCAACTGAAGAGAAACTGTTAGGGAAAAAGAGAGAACTAAAGCAAGAAATAAATACTAGGAGGAAGAACCATTTTGACTCTAAAGGTTGTGATATACTCTTGGGTTAAATAATGAGGAATGTGGAATCTCCTTGGTTTGGAGGGCAGGTGTTGAGTGCAATTTCAATATCTGCCTACTGACCATGTTGGTGGGACATTGACAAGATCACCTCTAAGACCCAGATGCTCAGTGATGGGGTAGATCTCATTTCTAAGTTGGCAAAAATGGTGAACTTCTAAATGAAGTGTTTGCAATGTATTAAGTTCTTATAATCTCACCACATGCTAAAGCAAAATTTTCACAAATCATTGATGCATCTAGCTACAGGTGATGTTCTTAATTGGAAATGGACCATCTTTACCTTCTGTCTTTGCTGGCCTAAACCCAAAGTGGTAGAGAATGTCTCAGACTTTTTATAATGCCGATTGTGGATTTTACTCAGAGAGCAGAGGAAATAATTGCATAGGATCTAAGGGTCACGTTGTGATTTTCAGTAAATAGTCAACCTCTGTGGGAGAATTCTACTAAAAATCCAAAGTTGAGAAATTGGCATCTAAATCCTAAGACTCACCCCTCTTCTGAGGGAATTATATCTGCAAAGTTTAGTAGCTAAATGAGGAATACTAACTATATTTATTAATATCTGATCAATCTTCCACTTAAAACATTACCACCCCACCTGTCCCATGCAAAGTGTCTTTGGTTCAATTGCATCGTAGCATGTGGCTTAGGCTTAAGGCCCCAGAAGAGCCAAAACACTTTTCCTAACAGGAAAGGTCTTGACTGTCCTGATTCCCACAAAAGACGTCGGAAGAGCAGGAAGCAGACAAGGAGACCCAGGCCTTTGAAGGCTGGCCCTTCCTCAGTCAGCTGCAGCAGGTCAGAGATGCAGTGCTTGCAGCTGCCTGTCACTTTTCAATGCAGTGGCCTTACCCCATGAAGGTTAGGCTTTGGACAGCAGATTAGTAACTCTTCCTCCTGTGTAAATAAGTAAGCAACAGAGTATGAAAATAAGCACCATGTATGTAAGACAAGGTGGAAACAAGGGTATGAAAAGAACGACCTCCAACCAAGTGCCCTCCCTGACTTTTCTGTTACCACTTATATAACCCAGAGCACTGTCCATCTGACTAATCTGAACATTAACCAATAATAGCTTCATTTTGGCAGCCTTAAATGAAAACAGACTCTGGATGGAGAATTTGTACCACTTATCCCTGATTTTCTTTGTTGAGATTTAAAATTCCTCAGTTGGATCCAATTTCAGATAAGGACTGAGGCTGAGAATAGGTTCAGAAGTCACACTGCTCTCTTCCTGTTTCAATATAGGACATTTCCTTCCCAAGCATGGCTCAGAAAAGTACGTGTCACAGTGAATATGGCAAATACAGGAATCCTAATGGCGAGGAGGAGGGTAAAGTACTGGGCTGAGAATTCTCTCTCAATATTACCTAGGCTCTCAATGATTGCAAAAATAAGTTTTTAGAAAGGCAAATAAGGTTTATGTCATGCATACCAAAATCAACTGAATCATCAACATTTGTCTTGCCTGTGATCATGGCATTCAATCATCAGGGGAAAGTTTAATCTAACAACAGATTGACAAGAAGAGAAAAATAGAAAGTAGTCCAGGGAAATTGTGTCTTTATGGAAATGGCAGCTTCCTCTTGCTGGGTCATGTTGCCCTTTTTCAGGTCTAGATACCAGATGCCACTGTAGCAGGTGCTGAGCCAGCACCACCACCATCATTATCTTCATTAGCATCCTCGACACCCTGAACATCAGATAATAACCAGTAAGTGCCTCTACTGCAGTTGATGGTAACAGAAAAACAATTTTAGTCTAGAAGTCAACCAAGCCACCTGGAAGAAAATCAAAGCCGAGGGATCACCACGACTGAACTACCCTCCCCGAATCTTTTGAACAGGTGTCTGGAACCCCCAGGCTTTAGCATCAGCACCTGGGTACCTGGTTGTCCAGGATCTGGAGGGCTGGCTTCCTCTGAAGGCAGCCACGCATGTGTCAGCCATCCTCCTGTCCCCTGTGCTCACTGTATCCAAGCCCAGCCAGTCTCCTGGCTCTCCCTGTCTGCGTGGTCTCTTCCTCTTGCCACTGAACTGCGTGATCGCACACACACTGCCTTCCACCCCAACACTTTTGCCTCAGCAGGCATTGTAGTATCGTAATTGTCATAATCAGCTTACCCTTTCCATTGGGTTTAGAATTTTTCTTCTAAAATAATTTCCTTAGAGCTGTGTTTCTATGGACTTAAAAATGCAGAAATGCACTTTCCTGAGCTACTCAGTCAGAATATCTGATAGTTGAGACTGGGCTTTAGCAGTTAACCAAGTTCTCTAGGTAATCTGGAAGTGCACAGAAGGAGAAATCTGGTTTGGGGAATAGCTGTGGTTCCCTCAGAGTTCCATGTTCCATGATGCAGGCTTCACCACGGTGTCTGCTGTTGAACACATTGGCTGCGTGTTCTGGAGCAGAAGAGCTATTCCCCAACTGTGAGCCTGTTATAAACCTTCCCTAGCCTAGGAGAAGAACTGTTTACTGAGAGAAATATTTCTGTGACTTTGTCCTTTCTCTCCATAGCATTAGCTCTGAGTGTTTCTGTCACCCCAAGTACACTCCTAGTAACCATAGCTGACATTTATTGAGCACTTGCTATGTGCCAGGCAATGCATTAAAGGCTTTCCATGTATCGGCTTTTCTATCCTTACAGCAACTCTATGGAATAGGGATATCAATATGCCCACTCTACAGATAAAGAAATGGGCTTAGAAAGATTAAAAACTTTCTCAAGGTAACACAGTTAGCAGGTTGTGGAGTTGAGGTTTGAACCCAGATTAGCTTACTCCAAATTCCTTACTTTGTTCTACCTCCCTCTCCCAGGGGATCTGGATCATAAATACAGAGCAAATGGAATCATGGGATCCTATCATTTTAAAAGTGGCTTTAAACCTTTTCATTACTAAAGATGCCTTTTGTTATTTCTCCCCACCACCACTCATTAATGCATATTTTGATAGATCACTAATCCAAAAATTGATATGAAATGTATAACTGACAATGGCTTTTTAAAATATTGAAAATAACTCATGAGCTTCTACTAATTCCTTCAAGCTCCCCAGAGTTTGGAAACCTAATTATCACCCTCATTTTATAAATGAGTGAGCGGAAATCCAGGGAGGATAGTGGCTTGCTAGTTATGGATTAAGGAACAGATCTCAGGTTCCCTTCTTCATCCAAGGGCTTGTTATCCAACATCATACAAATGAATAAATCAATCATTCAAGTTGTCACTGAGCACCTACTATATGCCTGGTAGGCAAAATGATGTGGAGGGTACAGAAAAATTGCGGTTCTAGCTTCTATATTCAATAAATTTATAGTCTACTTGGGGAAATGAGGTTTAGATATAAAAGGCATTATATAAAATCACCAGAGAGCATGTTTCTAACGTAGTATTGCTCATCCTTGGCTGCACATCAGAATCACTTTGGATGCTTCAGAAGCTTCCAGAATAAGGATCTTCAGAGGTGGAGGCCCGTGTGTATTTTTAAAAGATACTCCAGCCAGGGCTGAGAAGCACAATTGCAAAGTAATGCACTTCACAATAGGGACCTTAGATGTTCCAGGAGTAGAACAAGATCAGGATGGGCTGCAGTGCTCAGGGGACCTCTGAGGAATAAAGAGGTCTTGGATTGGATGGAAAAGGTTTGGTTAAGTGGAGGAAGGTGGAGGGAAACCACAAGAGGAAGTCTAGGAAGAAGTCGGAGGCTTGAGAAGACAGGGCAGTGCCAGAGGGATTCGTGAGCGACCTGACTGGGAGGTTTCCAGAGGTAGGGGTGAAAAGGGAGGGTGCAGGCACAATAGAGGATCTCTAAAGTCAGTCAGAGGAGATTGTTTTTGAAAATACAAACTGCTTGCAGCTTCTGAAATACAGATCTGGTATAACTGATGTGCAGCATTAATCAATCAGGGAAGCATTTTCTTTCAAGTGTCTAACATAGCCAGCTGATCATGCAGAAGTCCTCATTCTCTCTAGAAAAAGGGAAGCACTGGATTCTCATGAGAGGACTGGAGTTGGGAGAATGGACTTAAGAGAAAATGGGAAGCAGCCATCCCCACCTGGCACCTGGACCACAAAGCTTTGCAAGAGAAGGAGAGAAACTATGTGCAGCGAAAGTGTAGATGCCGGGTGGCTCCTTTGGGCTGCACAGGGCAGGTCTGTGCTTGAAGGTGAGTGACCAGGGTGCACCCATGAGGCAATTTCGAACTAGATAGCACAGGGCCTTCCTGTGGGCAAGGCTGTAGCTCCTTGCAGCTCCCAACTTCTGTATTTTTGGCCTAAACCCACATGGGGCTTGCTTGGAGGTAGTGGCAGCAACAGTAGCAGGTGTAGATTCTCTGGGAAGCAAGCGTATTCCCTGAGGTCCCAGTGCCGTGCTGGCATCTGGGGAGCTGGAGGCCATGGGGAAACAAGGGAGATGCCCCAGGTATTGTCCCATATTTTGAACCAGAAGGAGAAATTTACGGGGACCAAGATTTATTGCTTTGCACCCTGACCATACTCTTGGCTGGGGATTGAGCAAAACTGTTGAAGAGAATAGGTGTTTGGAGAAGAAGGTTTTGGAGGTAGTGTATAATCTAGAATGAGGGTGGTGAGACAAACCTGAATGCTGGCAGAAGGCAGTGAGAATGCAGAAGTAGGGATAGAACTCAAGCTACTGCTTTTTCACATGAAAAGTGTCACAAAATAGATCAAGTGAGGTATATAGGTATGCACAAACCAAATGTAAAGTTACATGTGAGTGTCTACTAGTGCTTTATACATTCTTCACTGGCTTAGAGCCCCCTGGGATGCGATGGATGCCCAGGACTAAGGTTCTCTCTGGGCTGGCTCCAAAGATCTCTGAACAAGGCTGGGATGACAAGGGCACCATTCCCAGGATGAACATGGCACTCTGCTGCATGTGTTGGGGAAAACTGGCTCTGGGAGCAGGAGGGGAGGAAAACATTGGACCTTCAGAGGAGGATTTACTAAGAAGCTAATAAAGCTCAAATTTTAAGGCCTCTCACTTGGACAGGTCCCCTCCAAGGCCTTGTACTTAATTTTCTCTTATATTTTTGTATTCTTTTTCATAAAAAGGTCTTCCAAACTATACAAGCCTCATGGGCCCCCAGATCCTGGGTCTGCCCCCTGTTACCCATATGGCAACTCTCCCTGTTGTTCTCATACCTCAGAACAGGTTTTTATTATCCCACTACTTTCTGGCATCCTTCGTTGTTATTGAGAAGTCAGCTATCAGCTTAACCAGGGCTTCTGCCTCACACACCGCCAGGGGGCTACATTTGCACTGTAGTCTATGTAACTGGGAGCCCCTAGAGTTTGTGCAATGCTTGTGTGTCATTCTTTTGTTGCTTGCATTTTGGATTTTTTTTTTTTTGTCTTTGCTGGCCGTGAGTTCATGATGGGTATCTGGGTGTGAGTTTCTTTTTAGTTTTTCTACATGGGACTTATTGGGCTTTGTCAATCAGCAAATCGATATCTCTCATCAATTCTGGGAAATTCTCAGTCATGTCTTCAAATATTGCATCTGCTCCATTATCTCTCCACTTTTTCCTACTATCTTCCTTGTTTCTTAATATCTTATTTCTCATTTCTTAATATCTTACTTTACATATGTTTCTCATTTCTGTGCTTCATTTTGGACTAGAGGTAGACCAACTACTGTTTTTGGGACAAATCTGTCCCACTGCCTGCTTTTGTATATAGAGTTCTATTGGAACACAGCCATGCCACTTTGTTTATGTCTTATTGGTAGCTGCATTTAAACGCTAGTGACAGAATTGAGTAGTTGCAACATAGACCATATAGCCTACAAGCCTAAAAGTTTGCTGCTCTCTTGGAGATAATTTCTTATATTCCAGTTCACAAATTCTCCCTTCATCTGTCTTTATTCTGTTGTTAAAATTGTCAGTTGAATTTTTCATTTTGGTTATTGCGTTTTACCTTTTACAATTTCTTGTCCCTGATTATATTTTCAAGCTTTCTAAACAAAATGCATTTAAACATAAATTCCATAGTTATAAGAAACTAAATATACAAAAATTCTGATATGTCAAACATCTGTAGTCTTTATAAGTCTGTTTCTGCAGTCTGTGTTTTGTGTGCTTATTTTCTTTACATTTATTTTTACATTTTTTAAAAAATTGTGTACATCTCATTGTTCTTGAAAAACTGTCTGTGGAGGTTCCTTGAGGCCTGGGATAAAAAGGTGTCTCTCTAAGGAGGATTTACTTGTGTTCAGTCTGATGCCTCAACCAAATCCTTTGAGATTCCCTGTACTACTGAAGCTGTAAATCCATGTTAAGGCCGGTGTAAGGCCACAATTCCTCAAAAATATTTTCTTTCCTTATTTTTCCTGTTGCTAAAAAGATTAATGTTGTGCTGGAGAAATGCTGCACAAGACTGTGCAATCTTTAATGGCAGGGATTAGGTTGAGTTTCTGCCACCCAGCACAGTGCTTGGACTAATACTTGTTGAATGACTGAATAAATAAATAGGTTCTGCTGACTGTGTTTCCTAAATTTTCTCAATTCTGTCTCTATCTCTTTCCCTTTCTCATGGTCCTGGTCCAGGTCCTCACTGTGTCCATTAGTGTGTCAAAAAAAAAATACATGTTTTAAAAATTCTAGGGTGAGTTAAAATATCTGTTTAAAATATTCCACAGATGATTTTAGGTGTAGCTTCACTTAGAGGCATTCTATGCCAACTTGTCTTCAGTTCTGTCCCTCTTTAAATCCACTCTCCCTACTCTATCTAACATGCAAATCTGACTACCCCACTCTCCCATAAAAATCCTACAGTGGCTCTCTATTGCCTATAGAATAAAATACAAGCTATTCAGCATTGTTTACAAGGCCCTCCATCCCCTGTCTTGTATGTCATGCTTTGGTGTGGCACTCAGCTTTGTGTATTACCTGCTCACACACCATCTTGTCTCCTATGCCTTGCTTTTGCTCAAGCCACTCCCTGTGGCTACAATCCCCTTTTTGTCCTGCTTTACTGGTTTTTCCCTACTCATCTTACAGGACCCAGCTCAGCTCCAGGAAGCCTCCCCGAAGGCTGGGTTTAGTGTTCCTCCTTCCTGGTGTTCTGCTTCATTAATTATATAATTGACTCTGTTGTATAGAAAGTATAACCTTCCACTAGAGTGTGACTTGCGCAAGGGACTTAAGTTACTCATCTTTATTAGTCCAGCACAGTGCTTGAAACACAGTAAAAATAAAATAGATGTTTATTGCTCAGAACATAATACAGACTTACTATATATTTATTGAACTGAACTGAACTGTCTAGGTTTGCCCTTTAAAATCAGATGCCTTCCAAGAATGGAAAAACAAGAACCACATGTGCTCACCATTAAATTGGTATTAACTGATCAACACTTAAGTGCACATATAGTAATAACATTCATCAAGAGTTGGGCAGGTTGGGGGGAAAGAGGTGTGGGTATATCCACACCTAATGGGTGCAGTGCGTACTGTCTGGGGGATGGACACACTTGAAGCTTGGTGGAGGGGGGCAAAGGTAATATATGTAACCTAAACATATGTACCCCCATAATATGCTGAAATAGAAACAAAAAACAAAAAAGAAAATAAAATAAAATAAAATTAGGTGCTTTCAATATTTGGAAACATGGGCAGTGATACCTTTAGTCCTCCTTAAATTTACAAGATTTGTGATCATATTCTCCAACTAAATTCAATTGTTTCCAATTATATTAGGGACAAAAAGAGATATAACTTGGAAGTTAAAAATCCCAGCTGAAACAGAAAGCTGAATAATTTTCAAATGAAGAGGGAGAGATTATTAAGATTCCAGCACCTGCAAATCCCATGAATGAGTATTATGCAAAGGCCAATCATCTCCCTGTGCAGGTTGCTTGGATGCGGGAGGCTCATTCTTTCTATGGAAATCTGGTTCTTTTTCCCACCCCTTAGTCCTGCCTGACATCTCACCCAAGTCTCCCAGGGAGACGGTGAATATCAAATCTTCTTTCCTGAATGAGGTCGTGCTACAGAAACAACTAGGAATGACAGATTTGTATATGGGTCCCTGAGAAAGTAGCGAGAGAGTGGAAGATTGCTAGAGATCCCCGCTTACTGGGATAGAGGAGCTGTGATGCCTCTCCAGTATGAAACTGGGCATTACTTAGTTTCCTGATCTCCTCCAGTCCCTATTCTCTGTAAAAACCAGCGAGATTAATCTAACCTTCCTCAAACTGATCCCAAATGACAAAGAGGATCAAGTCTTCTGGGATTTTGCTGGGATCAGAGCTGACTACACCAGAGTTGGCTGCCAAATTCTTGTTTGAGGGCATCTTGCTCAGAAGTTGGGGCTGTAACCTCATGCTGGTCCCCAGAATGCACATCAACTTGACTTCTTCTTGGTTTATAGTCTTTACAATCTTTGAACCCAGATCAATGTCAGTGCCACAATCCTTGGGATAGAACAGAAACCAAAGTTTGTTTGGTATCATGCTTCAGCAGGTATTTAATAAATGCCAATTGATACGGTTAATGATCATGAAATAGAGAAAAGTATGTTTTTTGACACTGTCTCAAATAGATGTAATCTCCAACCTCTGCTGGAAAACAGCAATGGCAATAATACAAAGATTCCCAGAGAGAAAACAAAGAGGTGGCAGAGATAGCATAGCACTCTGGAAGCTGCAAACTGAAAGGATCTGAGTGAGGACAGCTGCTCCGCACTCCATTACCTCCACAAGACCTGCTGCCCTTTGAAGGAGATGATGGCCGGATGTCAGCGTGAAAAGTATGGTGAGCTCAGTTTGGCTGGAGAGGAAGGGGAGGGGGGAAGAAACAGCATCCTTGGCAGAAAACAACATGACACACTGATGAATAAGCAAAGGCTTTTATGTACAGAGCTCCTCTTACACATAGATTCCCTTTTATTCCTGGAAACTGCTGGATACCGAATTGAAAAAACGTTGTTTCCCTTCTAACATGACCCATCACTCAAGTTCAATCTACTAACCTCCACTGCCATAAAATAGTGGAGGAAGGATTTGGTAACAGAAAACCTGGGTTCAAGTGAGTATGCCATTTCTGGCTGTGTGATTTTTAGGCAAGATACTTAACCTCTCTGAATTTAGCTTTCTTATAGGAAAAATATAGATCATAGGAGTATATATATCAACTGTAATAATTAATGGAACTAATGTATGTGAAGGCGTATGTTGCCTCCAGATGATCATGCGGTTTAGGACATTCTGTCTTTGAACAGGCCAAGGAGGAGAAGAAAGTACAGACAATCCTCCTAATGAATAAAGCTGCTTCCAAACCCCACCCCCCTCTGCAAGAACACACTAATAAATCCAGATTTATGCAGACTGGTGTCAGGGTCTGCATTCATTAGCCAATTTAAATAATTTTATATCTTAAAATAATTATGGCATTTGCAGTACTGTTTTCCAACACATGCAAGGTCCAAAGCAAAATGCCCCCAAAGACAGCCACATGCAATCATTGCATTTATTTTACATTTTTAATGAATCTCCCTGTTCCCAGAGCTCTGATGCCTTTCCCAGCAGCCTGAGTTCTGTTTTGTGTTCCTTCCTGGGTACAGAGGGCAACCTGCCTGTTTTCTTGTCTGTACATATATTTTAACTTCATCAGAAGACAGAGGATATGGAGAAGTTATTTCCTCTCAAAAGGTTTTTATTTATCCAAATTGTCTTGTAAAAAAAAGCCATAAATAAGATGAAATAGGTGTGTGTGTTTGTTTCTCAACTGTTCCCAAGCAGTGCATCTTTTGACCTGCTACTTGCTTGCAATGGATTCAGGGAATGAGAATCCCTTCCCTGAATCCACAGCTCCTGCTCTGCTCTCTGTGTTCAGAGAACAGTATTAGAAGGAAAAGGAGGGACCAAATATCCCCAGCTTCATCCAGACTGAACAATCCCATTCCTCAAAGCAATTCCAGGGCTAAAGATTGCACAGAAACACAACTGGTAAACAATTTGGCAAAAACAGGGAATATACATTAATAACACACTTAGAGGACGTAGGACTGCACCACACTGTATTTATTCAGCCTGTGACTGCTTTAAGGGCTTTCCCATCTACAGCCATATCAAATCTGAGCCTTGCAATGTTGCGGTGAGGCCAGGAGGGCAAGTATTATTCCCAATAGTGGCCCACAAGACCCCTTGACATCTTACACCACACTTCACTTTGTCCACTCTGCTTTCTAGTTTCTATCCACACTGGCCTTCTTTCTGCTTCTTGAACACATCACTTTGGTTCCTGCACTAGGGCCTTTGCATTGGCCATTCCCTCTGTGGAATCCTCTTCCCCTGGGTCTTCCAAGGACTGTCTCCTCATCATATAGCTCTCAACTGAAATCCTCCTACTCCAAGACACCTCCTCTGGCCACTCTAAAGAATAACTACCCTCACCCTGCCCCACCCCAACACATGCTTCTCTGTTACCTTACCTTGTTTTTATTTTCTTTGAAGGCCTTATCATTTTCTGGAATCGTTGCCTTTATTTATTTGTTCATTGCTTCTGTTCCTCTATGGAATGTAAGGGCCATGAGGGAAGGGACTTTGTCTAGTTCATTGCTATGTCCCCAGCACCTAGAGCAGTGCCTGGCACAGTATAGATGCTAAAAAACTATTTATTGAGTCTATTTCAATTTTGCCAATGAAGAAATTAAGATCACAGAGATTAGGTGACTTGCGGGGATCTTGTTAGGGCAAAACTGGGACATCTCTTAACTTCCAGATCTCTGCTTTTCTCTCTAGGCAAGGGAGTTCATTACTTGCCCCTTAGGTAACCCAGAATTGACATGTTATCCTTTGGCATGACACAAGGGGTTGAGATTTCTTGTCTTCAGAGACAGGTAACATGTGTCAGATCAATCCAGAGGTAAGAGTGGACTGTCACCTTGTTGAAGGGTGTATGTGTGTGTGTGTGTGTGTGTGTGTGTGTGTGTGTGTAAGAACTTAACCTAGGGATCAATGGTGCTGTTATGCCTGATTTTCCTGGGATTTGGGGGTTTGGGTTCGCTCTGGAGTGTACTAATTTTAAGAAGCAGCCTGAAGGGTTAGAAACAGACACACCCGGTCTCGGTCCTGACCAGGCCATTTAGGTGCTAGGTGACCTTAGGCAAGTCCTCTCTCTGAAATAAGGACAACATAAGCTTTACAAGGCTTCCCTGGCTGAACAAGCCCAGACACATCAAACACCCAACCCAGGGCTTGCAGTACAGGACACATTCAGTGGCTACTTCAACGTTTCTCTTTATTCAATATTTTTTTATTAAATTATCGTCCTTTAGGATGTGGGCTGAGTTTCTCTCTCTCTCTCTCTCTCTCTCTCTCTCTCTCTCTCTCTCTCTCTCTCTCTCTCTCTCAAGTTCTTAAAGTGTCTTGAAACCTGCTTTATTATAAATGCAAGTGGTTGATTGATATCTGGTGATTGATGATGACAGAAGGAGGAGGTGAGTCTCTGGGGTGATCAAAGTGTTTACTCCAGGTATTTATCATACTGCAGTTGAGTTGAAGATATGACTGGGGAAAAAAGGACTAAACTATGTGACTGCCTCAGTGCAAGTCACAGATAAGCAGAGAGCTCTGCGTGTCACCAGCACTGACCTCATGCCAGCATGGAGAAGGCCAGTCAAGACATGCCAGAGGCGCTGTCATCCAGCCAAGGTGAGAAGGTAAAACTGTAAAACTGAAGCAGTGTTTAACAGGCAAAAGAAGAGATATCCGGGATGGGAGTTTAAATTCCAGGTCTTCCAAGTCAAGTTTTGCAAAAAAGTTTTTTCTTCAGTTCTCCTCATACACCCTGGAGCTTCTAAGCATGCCATATTTGGAATATAGTTACCACAGGAGAATGCTGGAATGCCAGGGTGAGAAAAGAGATAGCATTTAAGAAAATTATGATGCTCCACCTGTATGAGAAAGCTTGATAATGTTAATATGAAGCAAACTCAGTGGGGGTAATGGGTGCAGGTGAACTCCACCCACAGGCTTTCCACCAGCGGTGAGAATGATAATCTGCTTTCTCAAAGAGTTTTAGAGAGAAGTGTTATGGGAATGTGTTTGTTCAACTCTAAGTGACTCCATGAATACTAGGTGTTTTTATGATGATGATTTGGCTGTGAGGAGGGTTGGCACAGGGAAGATGTCAGAACAAAGTAGGCCAATCTCCAAACTCTTGGTCCTGTGCTGGTGTCTGGCTCCGAAAGCTCAGTTACCTACTCAGCTGTGAATAAACCCTGAGATGCAGCAGCTCAGCTCCCTTCCCTCCCTGCCCCTCTCCCCTCCCTGTCCCTCTCCCCTCCTTGAAAATATCAACAAGGGATTGGATGGAAACAAACCATGCAGCAAAAATGTGCTGAAGGGGAGAGATTTGGATCCTTGGAAATTGCTTCCACACAGTACTTCTTGGAGGTAAAGCAGGTAAAAAATATCTGTGCCTAAAAAACACTGACTCAAACAGCAGAGGCTCTATGAATCATTGGTGTAGGCCCCTTTTCTCATTAACACACACGGTCTATGATGAAAGCACTTATGTGACTAGATAGGGCAGAGAAATAAAACCTGCTCAGTTAACTGAAGGAAGGCAGCAGCCTTTGTTCTGGCTCAAACTCTGTTGCTTGATAGTGGCACGTAGATGCAAAAACAAAGCTGATCAAAAGGAAAAGTGTGATATAGGGACTCAAACTTTATGAGAGCAAAGCCGAACCATTCTGGAAGAGCACTGTAAATGCTCCAGATGCTGCTGCTGCCCCCTGTCCACATGCCACAGACTTGATGTCTTCATTTATCCCCGCAATTCTCTCATCATTTCTTCTGCATTTCCTGCTCTTAGGCTTAATTCTTTGGTGGACATCCTTATTCTCTTTACTAACAGGCAGTCAATATTACATCATCCAGTTCTCTGTGATTCCTTTCACACGATGAGATATATTTGAGCAAATTCTGCAGGGACTTGTTTTTCAACTCCACGATGCTTGGCAAAGCAAGGCAGTGAGAATGCCATGCAAAATACTGCAATTTGATTGGACTGCAGCCCAGACGGCGTGACTACAGCAACATTCTTATCCTCCTTTATGTGAGCTGGCGGCTGTAAGACATCCATATGCTGTTACTTGTGCTTCCACCCAAGATGAATAAAGAATGAATGAGGGGGGGAAAAGACAAGTTAATTAGACTTGTCCATTAGTGGAAAGAGTTTGATGTGGCTACCTTGCGTTCAACAGAATATGCAACCACCACCATGAGTTCGTTATCAAGAGACCAGAGCTTGGGGTGGAAAAATGAAATGAATCACAGTACAGCAGGGTTTCTTAGTCTTGGCACTATGTATTTTGGGTTGGGTAATTCTTGGTTATAAGGGATTGTCTTTGGCACTGTGGGGTGTTTAGTAGCATCCCTGGCCGCTACTGGCTAGATGCCAGTAGTAGATGCACCCTGAGTCGTGACAATCAAAAATGATTCCAGACATTACAAAATGTCCCCTGGGGAGTAAAATTGTCCCCACTTGGGGACAACTGCAGTAATCTAGAAGGACAAATAATCTCTGGTCCCTCTTTGTGTCCCATGTCATCCCTTTCCCAGTGACCTATTTGATAGGAGCTAGTTGTCAAGCTACAATGAGAGCATGATATTTAGACCCGAGGCTGGAGGGAGTTGGTAGTTTAAGAGTAAGAACAATGTGACACTTCTTCAAATCATCATGACTTAACCATGTCCTGGAAAATGTGAGTATGTCTCCCCTGGCTCTGAAAATTCAGAAGACGAAAGTGAACTTGCTGAAAGCCCAGCCACTCCTTCCTATGGAGGGGTTTTCAGCTGTTTCTTATGAAAAGCTGACCTTTAAAAATAATTTCTCTTCCAAGATATTTTTTCCTTCTTGAATTAGTCCTTGCCTTTCACTGCAGCAAAATGGCACTTAATGGGTCTCTGAAATTTAATATCAGATAATATTTCAAACTCTCTGAAGTTTAATAATAGCCCTTTGAAATGATTTAGAAATAGCATTTGAGAGGAGAAAGGGTTTTATTTTTGTTTGTTTTAAAATTTTTCTCTGCTCTTTTAGTGGATGAACAATCTGCTAGGCTTCCCCCTTCTCTTTCCACTCCTTATTCTTAGTGAAGGGCTATTGAATAATGTTACAGAACTTTGCACGTACTTAGCCACTTATCAACCATAACCCACTAATCTACAGGACCCAGGCAGCAGGACGAATGCTTGTTATTGGATCCATGCAAATGACTGCCGGATTTTCCATTTTTATTTCTGTAAATAGATGCATCGTACTTGGTACATTAAGGCTTTCTAAAGATCCCTCTTGGATCAATGATCCTTTAGAGTCCTACGATAAATTGTTCCTACTTTTTAACATCAGCAAACTCGCAAAAATTTGTGCTGACCTGCAATATTTGCACTTAGCCCCATTTCCTTTTCTTAAGCTAGGGCCAGACACAGAGTAGATTCCTAAAAACCGTTTATGGAATGGAATGAAACCAGAACACAAGCAGTGACTCTGACCACCACCACCACCAGCCCCTTCATTAGTATGAAGGACTTTCATGTGTGTTTTCCTTTCAACAACCTTGTGCTACATAGGATGGAAAAAGATGTTTATAGCTCATTTTACAAATGAAGAAGCTGCCGCTCATAGTGGCATGATAATTTGCCTTTATTAATAAGCATGTAAGTGTTGAAGCTAGAATTTATTAAAGCTTAACCATCACTGCTCCAAGAGAGATACCAAATCTCTCTTTTGTTGTGAATTTAAAGTAGCTTATCAGATTTTCTTTTTCATTTCTTTTCTTTTCTTTTTTTCTTTTTGAGACAGAGTCTCACTCTGTGGCCCAGGCTAGAGTGCCGTGGCATCAGCCTAGCTCACAGCAACCTCAAACTCCTGGAGTCAAGCAATTCTCTGTCTCAGCCTCCCAAGTGGCTAGACTTTTTTTTTTTTTTTGAGATAGAATCTCACTCTGTTGCCCCAGGTAAAGTGCAGTGGCATCATCATAGCTCACTGCAACCTCAAACTCCTGGGCTTGAGTGATCCTCCTGCCTCAGCCTCCCAAGTAGCTGAAACTACAGGCATGAGCCATGATGCCCAGCTAATTTTTCCATTTTTAGTACAGACTGGATCTCACTCTTGCTCAGGCTGGTCTCAAACTTCTAAACTCAAGCGATCTTCCCACCTCAGTCTCCTAGAGTGCTAGGATTACAGGCATGAGCCACCATGTCCAGCGAATTTATCAGATTTTCTCTAACCTGAATACATTCCTTAAAACCATCTCATATGCTTTCCTCTGACTCACTAGCCAGGCAGAGAAGCTCATAATGATTAATTTAACTAGATTGAAATTTCCAAGAGAACAGAAATCATCCTTATCTTGCTTGCTAGCACAGAACCTGGCACATAGAAAGTACTCAATAAAAATTTGTTGAAAGAATTTGTGTATATAAAGAACCTTAGGAAGTTCGATATAAAGAAAGAAGTAGCTCAGAGAGCAGATACAAATATTCCAGGCCCTGAGAGGTACATTCCTCCCTTTATATGAATGCAAATAAATATGTTGACCTGGCTCATTCATCTCTCTCTGGTGAGTTTAATCAGTTTAAATTAGTTCTCCTGAATTACACTCATTTCAGGAGCACTGACAACTGAATTTTTCCATTCTGTAAAGGTAAAGACAAATCATGGAGCACGCTACCTTTATGAGGCTTTAAGAAGTCAGAGCATCATTAATATTTCTTCTCTTTTTAATTCCACATGCACACCTGAGATGCAGATGTGAATTGCAGTTATTTTTGTGAATACCCTCCCCCCGTTGCTATTGCTTTGCCTCTGCCTTGGAGCCAAGTGGCTGGAAACCCACTTGGTGTTCCTGGGAGTGAAACAAATTCTCCAGTGTGGAAAGAGCTCCCTGATGCTGACACCCTCTTCCTTCACATCTCTCTGCCTTCATGGGTGGATGATGAAAGTCAGGGCCTCCTTCCCAATGAAGACTGCCTCGAATCACAGAGAATGACAGAGTAATTGCAGCTCTGGGTGTTGCAGTCAAGCCAGGAGGAAAGGGAAGAAAACCACTGCATACTCTCTAATTGAGGCCCCTTTCCCTGAGTTTTTCCATTCCTGGTTTAGGTAAAGTAAAGGTGGTGCCCTTCCTCTGGTGAACTTTTTCCTTGCCCAGACTCTCATTTTCCAGGGTCTGAGGAGTAGCATCTTCTGTGGAGCATAGGGTTCTATGCTGCTGGCCTTGCCCAGATGGATGAAAGCCTGTGTAGCCTATATCTGTAGATATAAAGTTGTGTGGTTCCTCTAAAATGACACTTCTCAGCCATAGGCAATTTTGCTTCCAAGAGACATTTAGCAATGTCTGGAGACTTTTTCAGTTGTCACAACTGTGCCAGGGGATGTGCTACTAGCATAACGGGTAGAGACCAAGAATGCTGGTGAATGTTGTCCTGCTGTGCACAGGACACCTTCCCATGAAATACAGAGTAAAGGAAAACACAAATGCAAGCCCATGAAGAGTAGTTAGTTTAGGTTTGCTGAATGGAGTCTTTTTGTTGTTGTTGTTAAACGTCAAACAGCTTTCATCTGAAGTCCTGTGGTTTCTATTGAGTTTACAAGGCTTTGGGTCAGCAAGCCTAGTGCATTTGGGGCTTGTTCGCTGTGGTTATCCAGTGTCTATGGCACAGTGCCTGGCACATAGCATGCTTCATAAATATTTGCTGAATTAAGTACTGCAATTGGGGTTATAGTATCTAATATATATATTAGGAATTGACTCCTTTAATTGACTGGTAAGCAGGAGACAAGAAAAAGTGATGTGAACAAATTTAAGGGTGGGGCATAGCCAGCAGGTCAGTTAGGTTGCAGGACTTCATGGGATTGGCTGTCCAGAGAGTAGCCGAATGTCTAGAGATTTGAGGACCAGAAGCATCAGCCACCTGAGGCAGCTCAATCTGAGACATCAACATGATGAAAGCCACAGAGACCTTCAGTGGCTCTTGAGGTGCTTAGGGGAGTCTGGCTCATTAGCACTTTGGGAGCCAAGATCTCAAGATCAAAGCCTGGTTCTTGATTGGACCTTTCTTGCCCAGGTCTCTCTCCCTCTTCAAAGCTTTTATTCACTGTTTCTAGGTTAGTTTCATAAGTTAGTTCTGCCATGTCAACCCCTTATTGTAAAACCTCCAATGACTGCTAATGGCTTACCAAAGCAAGTTCAAACTCTGCTGTACCAGTGCACAGAGTTTTAATGCAATGTGAGACAATGGAAAGGATGAGAGGACCACAGGAGAGGGAGATAAGGGCAGGGAAGTGGAGCGGGGCCAGAATACAAAGAGCTCTGTGCACTGGTAGAGCAAAGCACTGAGGCCTCTGCTTTCAGCGAGCTGGGCTATTTGCTTTTTCATGAATGAGCCCATGTCCTCCCTTGTTGGGGCCATTGCCTCGGGGTAGACAAACAGTGCTATCCGCTGGCCACCATACTACCCCAATGGTGGCTCACTTCAGTCCCATGCATGTCTCCTTTCACTGTGTTAATTTTTCAGCCCTTCTGCTTCCATAAATATGCAAATCATTCAACACTAACGGAGTCAGAATCCCAGAATAAATACCAAGTCCCTATCTACTACTTGCATAGGAAATGTATGTGAATTAAGGAGATAATGCTGTCTGTGAAATGCTTTCATCTTCCCAGACGGAACTACATTCCTTCAAAGCATTATTTAGATTTCACATTGGCTCCCATATGTGCTTAGCATAGTAAGGAAGACCCAGCTCGCTGGAAGCAGAGGCCTCAGTGCTTTGCTGAACCAGGGTTGGAACTAAGATAGATAGTTAAGGTGCTGAAAAAGCTCTTGAGTTTATCATGTGCTTTAGATTTAAGTTTAATTAAAAGTTTTCTCTGCTATGCTGTCATCCTGTGTCAGACACACTTCTACTTTCGGGAGCTGTAGACTTGGAGGGTGCTAACAAAACCCTAATTTTATGGGGAGCTTTGATTAGATACTCATCGTCATTCTCCATTATGGAAATAAATATTTTTGAATATGAAGAAAATACATCAGGGAACTTCAGTCCTCAAAGAGAAAATACGATAGGTATAGAAGGTGGGAAAGTTTGCAATGCAATCAAGAGTTTGGGTAGTTTTCTCTGTCAAATGCAAGAACAACAGAAGTGCAATGAATATAAAGATAAAAGCACAGTTAAAAAGAGATTTTGCTTCCCCTTTATAATCCTTGCTCTGTGGCCACACAGCCTAGAATTAAAAAAAAAAAAATGAGAAGGAGGAGGGTTTCTGGGGATGTCTCATTACGTTTATTGACCAGGTGCTGTCAGCTACCATGTTGTGTTTTCTGTTTTCCCCATGGCCCCTGGTGGGGCTGCCTGCCCACACAGGCACAAGGCCCCCAATCCCCAGGCTGAGGCCACAGATGTCTATCTGGAGGGCTGTAACTGCTGAAGCTAAAAGGCCTGGACCCTCCTAAGCTGTACCAGGTCTCATGCTGAAGAGCTTGGCAGAATCTCTCTCCTTAGTGTTGGAATCCCTCAATTACTAGGATAACATAATAGTGTATCTAAGGACCAGAGAGGATTTTTTTTTTGTTTGCTTGTTTTGTTTCATTTTTGAAAACAAACCTTTCATTTCAATATCGTCTTCAAAAGATTCAGGATGGGCTTTACAGCAGATGCCTGACTGTACTAAAATGCTCAGCATCTGCTCTCTACTGGGCATTGTTTTTCAACCAAACTTTCTTCCCTTAGGATGAATTCTTTCCCAGGAGGCAATGAGCCTTCTTATACAGATAGGCACATTGTAGGTTGGCCCCACCAGACATATCTTAATGTTAGGCTGAGGAAGGCTGAGGCTTGAGTTAGGACTCTTGCTATAGATAGAAGATGGCAATCTATGTCTCTTTTAGCACCAGACATAGTGTATGATAAAATCACCAAGTCATAAGGCTTATTAGTTTTATCCAAAACTTGTTTAGTAGGAACATGAACCTACTTAAGCTCACAAACCAACAGGTGATATCATGATGTAGGCACTGAGGACAACTAGAGCTCATGGGAGCTGAACCCTTGGCACCCTCTGGGCCCAGAAGCTGCCCTCTCTTACAGGCTGTATGAGCTCCTATTTGCTTTTGCAACCTCCTCTCCTTCTTGCTCTCTCAACCTTCTTTCTCTGTTTACATGTGGCCCAAAAAGGCCAGCAGCCCAGGTCAATGTGTTTTCCATGGGTCCAGGCCCTGCCAATCTAATTCTTGTGGAAGAGAATGTCAATGATACCAGCTGGCCATTAGAAGGGTTGGCTTTGGTTTGGATATCCACCATGCTTGAATCAGCAGCTGCTGGGGATATATCATGTATATAAACATTACCTTTCCCTTCCAATAAGGGTTTTGAGAATGGGGCTACAGGAGACATAGTTACCTCCAAATATGGTTACTATGCTATGGAAGGAAAAGGCTTGTGCTGGAAATCTTTTTGAATTCCCTACACAGTCTTGTCCAAAAGTAGGCACTCAGTAATGAACTGTAGGAACAATCTTGAGTCAAAGGGTTCCTGTGGTCTTGGAGTCCAGGATGCAGACAGAAATCGACTGTGTTATAAACCAGGTTTGCTGTCCTGTAGGACAATGACATACCACTGCGACAGAAGCCTGAAAACCTTCCTAATGAGGAACTTACAAAAGAATAAGGTAGCTGAGGGTATATATTCCATTTCTGCCAATGCTGGGTTAATAGATTTTCAGGAGAAATCTTCTAATCCTCTGGATATAGTTTCTTTCTCAAGAGGGCTTAGGCGCTGGAGGAATAAATAGCACTCAGAAAGTTTGGGTTCCCTTCAACTGATGCTGCGGCTCCACTGCCTTTGAAAAGCCCCTGTGATTAACAGCTCTGAGATGCATTTAATAAGCACTTCAGTCTGGGTTTACATATCCTTGAAAGAGTTAAGATTTCACCCGGGAGGTTGTGGCGTTGCTTATTACTGCTTGAATGTGCGGCAGCAGACTTCCTGCGCTTTCAGCTGAGAGGCAGGCGGCTGCTAGAGCACCAGGATGACAGCTCTGAGAGCAGCAACGAGCTCTGTTGGCCCAAATCAGGAAGGGTGACATTAGCACCTCCACAGACACATAACGTCAGCACTGAGCATTCCACAGTGAGCTGATGGAAAGGCAGAAGTGGGGGGCACCCAGCTAGGGAGATATGAGATGGGCCAGGAAGTTGCTTTTATCCCCTGACAGATTATTGGGAGTTAATTTTCTTGATGTAAATATTCTTTTTCATTTTACTACAATAGTCCCTGGGCAGTGATATTTAATTAACTTATCTCACAAACACTTATTTTGCGTTTGCCGTGTGCCAGATACTGTTCGGAGTACATTGCAAATATTGACTCATTTAATCCTCATAACTAACTTGGGAGGTGGGTAAGATTATGCTTATCTTACAGAGGAAGACACTGAGGCTCTGAGTGGCTAAGTACCATGCCCCAGGTCACACAGCTAGTTAGTGATGGAGCTGGGATTTGAACACAGCCTGGCCTCAGCATCTGTGCTTTTAAACCCTATGCCATGAATAGTGATTCACAATGAATCACTAATATCTTAATCATGCAAAATTTATCATATAACTTTTCAGTGTCTGCCAGAATACAAGAGAGTGGGAGGGTTGGTGGAAGCATAAAAGTGGTGGGTCTTGACCGAAGGAGAAGCAAGAATCGGAGAGGAGGGAGAGTAACATGGAGAATTTGGCAAAGAGACATTCAAAGAGAATTGAGGAGGCTAAAGACAAGGTTTATTCCGCTCATAATTTCCCTTGTGCGTGTCCTTGTATTCTTTGCCCTTCCTTCATTCAGTTAGTGGCATCAGTTACCTTAGCAAAGAGTTGCTACAGAAAAAAGAGAGGGAAAGAGAGAAAATACATTCGAGTCTCAAGAGTCAAGGCATCTTAAACCACGTTTATTGACATAAAATAAATTATACATATTTAAAGTATGCAAGATTGTGAGTTTGAACATATGTGTACATTCATGAAACCATCACCACGATTCAGATAACAAACATCGTCAAAAGTTGCTTTGTGCCTTTTATAATCCTTCCATCCTCCCTCTCACCCTGCCTTGTGTTCCTAGACAACCCCTCATCTGTTTTTTATCACTATGATTAGTTTGCATGTTTTCTAGAATTTTATGTGAGTAGAATCGTATAGTATTTAATCTCTTTTTTCACTCAGCACAATTATTTTGAGATTCATCTAGGTTATTGTATCAATTGTTTATTCCTTTTTACTGCTGAGTAGTATTTCATTGTATGACTATAACACTGTCCATTCACCTATTCATGAACATTTGGGTTGTTTCCATGTTTTGGCTACTATAAATAAAGCTTCTGTGAACATTTGTGTAAGTCTTTGTATGGACACATGTTTTCATTCCTACTGGGCAAATCCCTATTAGTGGAATGACTGAATCATGTAGTAGGTGAATGTTTAATTTTTTTAAGCAACAATTAAACTGTTTTCCAAAGAATCGGTACCATTGTATATTCCCACCAGGAGTGTATGAGAGTTCTGGTTGTTATGCAGCCTTGCCAGCGCTTGGTATGGTCAGTCTTAATTGCAGACATTACAGTAGGTGTGTAGTGGTATCTCATTATAGTTTTAATTTGCATTTCCTTAATGACTAATGGAGATGACTGTCTTTTATATTTGTCATCAGTATATCTTTTTTGATGAAGTGTCTTTTGAAATCTTTTGCCCATTAATTTTTTTTTAAATTGAGTATTGAGAGTTTTTTTAAATTTATTTTTATTTTTTATTTCAGAGTATTAAGGGAGTACAAAGGCTTTGGTTACATAAATTGCCTTTGCACCACCTGACAAGTGTGCCCATCCCCTAGACAGTGCATTAATTGTAGATTTACCCATGCCCCCTCCCCACTCCAACATACCCGACACACTATCAAAGTTACTTCCCGTATGTGCTCCATTAATACCAATTTAATGGTGAGTGCATGTGGTGTTTGTTTTTCCATTCTTGTGATACTTCAGTTAGAAGAATGGGCTCCAGCTCCATTCAGGATAGTACAATAGGTAGTTCATCATTTTTTTTTTTTATGGCTGGATATACTCCATGGTATACATATACCACATTTTATTAATCCACTCATATACTGATGGGCACTTGGGTTGTTTCCACATCTTTGCAATTGTGAATTGTGCTGCTATAAACATTCAAGTGCAAGTGTATTTTTAAAGTCCCAAAACATACATGCTGGCATGTATGTGGAAAGAAAGGAACACTTATACACTGTTGGTGGGACTACAAACTAGTATAACCTCTATGGAAAGTAGTATAGAGATACCTTGAAGAACTAAAAGTAAACCTAACATTTGATCCAGCAATCCCACTACTGGGTGTTTACCAAAGGGAAAAAAGACATTTCATGTATTACTTTTTGACTTTTTAATAATGGACATTCTGATAGGGGTCAGGTGATATCTCATTGTAGTTTTTATTTGCATTTCCCTGATGATTAATGACATTGAACATTTTTTCATATGCTTTTCATTTTTTCATATGGCCATTTGTCTACATATTCTTTTTTTTTTTTTTTTCTGGAGACAGAGTTTCGTTCTGTTGCCTGGGCTAGAGTGCCATGCCATAACATCAGCCTAGCTCACAGCAACCACAAACTCCTGGGCTTAAGCAATCCTTCTGCCTCAGCCTCCTGAGTAGCTGGGACTAGAGGCATGCATCACCATGCCTGGCTATTTTTTTCTATATATTTTTAGTTGTCCAGCTAATTTCTTTCTATTTTTAGTAGAGATGGGGTCTCGCTGTTGCTCAGGCTGGTCTTGAACTCCTGACCTCCAGCAATCCTCCCTCCTCAGCCTTCCAGAGTGCTAGGATTACAGGCATGAGCCACCGCATCCTGCCATTTGTCTACATATTCTTTTGAAAAACTTCTGTTTGTGTCTTTTGCCCACTTTTTAAGGGGGGGGCATTTTTTTTTTTCTTGCTGATTTGTTTGAGTTCTTTGTAGATTCTTAATATTAGTCCTTTATCAGATATATAGTTTGCAAATATTTTCTCCCATTATTTAGTTTGTTTGCTCTGTTGATTATTTCCTTTGCTATGCAGAAGGTTTTTAATTTAATCAAGTCCAATTTATTTATTTTTGTTGTTGTTATAATTGCCTTTGTGGTTTTAATCATTAAACTCTTTGCCTAGGCTGATTACTAGAAGAATTATTCCTATATTTTCTTCTGCAATTTTTATGGTTTCATGCCTTACATTATGTGGGATGCTGTTCTGTTTTTCCTATTGTGTAATACCTTACTGCTTTGTTTTCCCTCTTGTGCTATTGTTTTATATAAGGTGTGAGGTTTATCTTTTGGGTTCTTTTACACTGGTGGGTGTCTATTGTGCTGATGCACGTACAATGCAGTTCTGAGTATTTCTTGTGGGGCAGGTCTAGTTGTGACAAATTCCCTCAGTGTTTGCTTTTCTGGAAGAGTCTTTATTTCTCCATTAATTATAAAACTTAGTTTTGCAGGATACAAAATTTTAGGCTAGCAGTGGTTCTGTTTAAGAAGATTGAAAATGGGGCCCCAATTCTTTCTGACTTGTAAGATCTCCACTAAGAAATCTGTAGTTATCCTGATAGGTTTTCCTTTGTTGGTTAGTTGTTTCTTTTGTCTTGCTACTTGTAGAATTTTCTCTTTCATTTTGACTTTGGCCAGGTTGATTACTATGTGTCTTGGAGATTTCCTATTTGCTGTGAATATTTCCAGTGTTTGATGACCATCTTGTTTCTGGATATTGAGATCTCTGGCGATACCAGGGAAGTTTTTCTCAATAATTCCCTCAAATAGACTCTCCATGCATTTTGCTCTTTCTTCTTCTCCCTCAGGGATACGTATAATTCATGTACTAGTTCACGTCACATAGTCCCATATTTTTCTCATTTTTTTCATTTCTCATTTTTTTCATTGATTTCCTGAAACATTTTTTGGACTTCTTTTTGCTGATTTTCAACTTTCTCTTCAATTCCGTTCGTCTAATTTGCCATCCATATTCTGAATTCCATTTCTGTCATTTTGAAAAGTTCCTTTTGGTTGGAGTCCCTTACTATGGCTCCATTGTGATCACTTGGGGGTATTGAACTGTTTTGTGTTTTCATGTTGCCAGGTTTTTTTTTTTTTTTCCTGGTTTCTTCTCATTTGAATCCTCTTCTCTTAGCTTAGGGTTGCAGGGCACCTGTTCTCTCTAAGTATGAGAGTACCCTTTGCTGGGTACTCTCATACTTAGTGGAAAAGAACGGGGGGTCCCTAGATGAAGCTTTTATGTCCTACTCTGATGTGTTGATCCACCAGTGGAAGAGCAGGTGCACCGAGAGCCTATAGTGCAGCTGTTCTGTTTTTCTCCCATTCCCATGTGATTGTCACAGTTTAATCTGGTGCTGGATAACCATCATGTGGGGTGATGCATTGTTCTCCAGATCATTATTGGAAGTTCAAGTTGGGGACTGGATGAGACCCTATCCATGGAGGCCGGTGCTGTAGGGGATTGCTCTGTTTGGGGTCTCCCCATAGAGGTGATAGTGGTAGCTGGGTGAGGCTATCTAGGGAGTAGTTTTGGGTGTTTGGGCTGTGGGTGTTTGCCTGATCCAGGTCCATATGTAAAGGTGGTTCAAGGTTGGGGAGCTCATTCATGGAACATTGAACCTTGGGGCTATTCTGTGGGGCCAGCATCAGTGGTAGAGACTTGAGAGTGGGGTCTTGGGCTTCAGGCACAATGCTGGAGTCTTAAGGCCTCTGGAGCCACAGCAACAAAGCCTTGGGTCTGGGCATAGGTAGAGCCTCAGAGCTGGAACTGGGGACCACAGAGTCAGAGTTACTTGGGTTGGGGGGGTGCTGTTCTGGTGGCATGGTGACTGCAGATGCTGAGCTGAGCAGGTGAGGGTTGGTTCTGGTGGCCCAGGTACTATGGATGTTGATTGGGGCTACCAGATGGCTGCAATTGTCTCCTCCCATAGGTCGTGCTGAGGCATTCCCAGATGGTGCTTGTGGCACCTAAAGCACCTCCTCTGCTCAGATTCTGTGCAGTGGGGGGGGGGTGTTCAGCTCCCTGTCTCAGGGCACAGCACAGGGGAGTCTCTGCTCTGCCTGCTCCCTCCCTGGCCCAGCGGGGGCAATGTGAAGGCTGCTGCTGCAAAGCCAGGTCCTGTGCAGACCTGCCAAATGCACCTGAGAGCCCAGGCTGGTGTCCGGTGCAGAAACCTGGGAGCAGCAGCCACCTGATTCCTCTTGTGCCTGCTCTGCAGTGCAATGTCTCTGCACAGACTCTAAGCAGTCCCTAGACCACTCTAGAAGTCTGTGGTGGTGGAGGGAACCCCCTCACAGGTGGGGCTGCTGTGCCTGTGAATTGAGCATGGAGCCATAGGGCTCGATCCTCTTGAACTTCCCAAGTGTGTATGCCTCCCCATAGATCCATTTAATCTTCCCAAATGGGTCACCCTGTCACCTTCCCCTTCACTCTGAAAGTCCCATGTCATTTCTTCAGAATTTTACAATGTTTTTTCCAAGAAGAGACATCCATAGGTAGGCATCCACCTAACTGCAACTTTTTATCCTCTCCTTGAGAGCAGTGTGTGCTGTCCGCTTCTAGTCCACCATCTTCCCCTTCAATCTGTGTCTTTTTGAAATATCTTTCATGTCTCTACTTAACATGTTTAATCTTTCTTCTAGCTTCTTGAACATATGGAATTCCTTTATAATAATGTTTAATATCCATAAACACTATCTCTATCATTTGTTTATTACTGAGTTGGTTGAGATGGCTGTTTTTTTCTCTCATTATGGGTTTTCCTGTTTGTTTGCATGTATGGTAATTTTTGTTTGGGTGCAAGACATTGTGAATTTTACTTTATTAGGTACTACATATGTTTTTATTTCTATAAATATTATTTAATATTGTTCTGGGGTGTTATTGAGTTAATTAAAAACAGTGTTATACTTTCCAGTCTTGCTTTTATGATTTTTTAGGTGGGGCCAAATCTGCCTAACTAATATGGATAATTTTTCCCCACTACTGAAGCAAAACCCCTCTGAATACTCTCACTATGCCACATGAATTATCAGATGTTCCCCTCCAGCTGGTGGAACAAGGAATTATTGCCAATCCTACATAACCTGTGGGGATTCTTTTCTTTGCATCTTTTGGGTGGCCCTTTCCCTGGTCTCAACTAGTTTCCTCATAAACTGGTACTGGAAGTCCTAGCCAGAGCAATCAGGCAAGAGAAAGAAATAAATGGTATCCAAATTGGGAAAGAGGAGGTCAAACTTTAACTTTTTGCTGATGATATGATCTTAGATCTAGGAAATCCCAAAGATTCCACCAAAAGACTCCTGGAATTGATAAATAAATTCAGCAAAGTCTCAGGTTACAAAACCAACATACACAATTATTAAAGCCTCCATTTTGCCAGCATCCTGGCTCTAAAGTCTTTCTTTCCATTGCTGGCTTTGAAGGGATAGATGCCATGAATCCTACAGCCTTGAGAAAATGACTTCTCCAAAAACCTCATGAGCTAGGAGGTACAGCCTTCCTCAGTTGGGTCGCCAGATGAGACTGCAGCCTGGGCCAACATCTTAATTACAGCCTCTGAGATGCTATGCAGAGGACCCAGGTAAACCATGTTCAGATTCCTGACCCAAAGAAAATTTGGGATAATAAATGGGTATCATTTAAGCTGCTAAATTTGTGGTAATTTTTTATGCAGTAAAGAAAACTAATGCAGATCTGATGTAAAACTTTTAGTCTTAGTCCAAGAGGATAGGCATCATGTTTATGATATTTTGGTAAGTAATTTTTAAAGCATTTAAGATACTTCTGAGATCCTATTGAAAAAAATTAAACATTATGTATGGCAGAAACCAACAGAATTTGGTTTACAGCAGTAAAAATGCAGATAAAAACCTGGTAAAACATTTTAAAAGCCCATCTTAGCAAAAACCTGGTTTTCCTAATATGTAAAGAGTTAATAACCAATAAGAGAAAGATTAAATCTGTTAGAACAGTAGGCAAAGGAGATGAACAGAGTTCATAGAAACTTCATAGAAAAGTAAATACAGATAGCTCTATAACATAGGAAAAGGAGCTTAACCTCACTTAAACAAGAAGCCAAAATAAAATTATAATGACATATCATTTTCCACTTATCACTCTGGCATTTTTTAAAAAAAACAATTAATACCCTCTGACAATACATTCTGTGGTTCAGAGGTGAATAACAGGCATGATCATATGTTATGATCATGTTGTTATGATTTCTATGAAAGGAAATTTCTAATATTTATTAAAATTAAAAAGCAAATACACCCTTTGACTCAATAGTTATGTTTCTAAAAATTTAGATATCCTCATCTACAGGTATACTCATCTTCTATTAAATGATTTTTTATTGCAGTATTTTCTGTATTAGCACAAGATTGGAAATAACCTAGATTTTTATCAGTAAAGGACTAATTAAAATGCCATTTGGTGTAGTCATACAATGGAATGTTCTACAGCAGGTAAAAAGGACATAGTGATATGGAATATTCTTTAAGGTATATTGTTAAATAAAAAAGCCAGGTTTGGAACATCTCATAAAATATACTACCATTTATGTTAAAAACATCCACTTTGACATACATGTCTACGTTTGTAACGCTTGGACTATATCTAGAAGTAACGCTACAGCATAGTGGCAGTGGTTGTCTCTGGCACTGGGTGATTGGAAGACAGAGATGTAAAGAGACTTACTTTTCCCTATACATCATATTTTACTTTTTGAATTTTGTGCCATGGACATGATTACCTATTTATAAAATTAAATTAAAACTCACATCAAAGTAAAAAAACTTATGAACATATATTTGAAACGAATAGGTTAAAAAACATGGATGGAAAATTTAATAAAATGTATTATTATCAAACAATAAATAGCAAGTAAGATGCCCCAAAATCTGAGGGTTTTGAATAGCCTATGTGGGTTTAGGAGTGAGAGCTGTATCTTACAAGCCTCTGATAGATGAAATTTTCACAGTGGTACATTTCTTCCCAACCAAAATCCCCCAGGGAAATCAGTTGAATACCTTATACTGTAATTTTAGTTTTTCATATCTGTGTGTAAAAACACCCTAGGAGCTTTGCTGCAAAAATGAATTCCTTGGGATTTTAAACCAGCATGGTTTAGAGAAGTCTTAACTTCAAAGTTAGGTTCCCTATGTACCTGTCCATGGGTGGTATCTTTCAAAATGAAATAATTGGAATTTGGTGGAAGTAGTGGGAACCACACCTGGGGTTTGGTATTGGAATAGCAGGAAATGTGGTCTGACACCAAGAACCATAAAGCTGTCACAGAAAGCATTGGCAATTGAGTGTGTCCTTGATCAACCCCAAATGATTTTAACATTCAATCTAATATGTATATGCCTTGAGACTAATTATTAGGAATGATTTCACAAAGTTCTCACTAGGGGATGGGGAGACACCCTTCCCACCTTGCTGAGTAGGATGAGGACAGTGCTTGTCCCCTCCAAAAGAACCCTATGATCATGACATGAAGAGAGTGGTGAGTGAGCCTCTTACAACATGCCTATTCTTGCAATGTTCCATCTCTTCCATTCTGGCTGTTGGGGACATGTCAACTTTGTCCACATGGTGGAACTGAGAGCCTCTTCTTCAAAACATCAACTCCATTGCTTGTCAGTTTACTATTTTAACCATGTTTATTTTGGTCTTGATAGTTTTTCTGATCTTACATATTCCCTCTTCCCAGGAGGGACCACACCTTGAATTCTAATTATCTTAGTTAAGAAGAAACATTGAAAAGACTTTTTGACATTCAGTCAAGAGCTAAAATGTAGGAGCTGGCAGGAGTGGAGGTCAAAGACCTACTTTTGCTGTGTCTACTGTCTTACTGAGATGGGCCCTGGCTGAACATTGCAAAATCATCTTCTACATGTGTCACCTTGTCTCAAGCACTAGAGAGGACCCTGATGCAACAGCTGGCCTGTTTCTGAAGTGCCTGGCACCCTGTAGGGTTCAGTACATTCTTACTGATTAATCTGTTCTTAACTAATTGACCCTCTTTAAAAATGGCCATAATTAATTTTTAAGTTCTGCAGGGAAGTTGTAACAGAGTTTTATTTCCAGTGAGAGCCAGCGCTTGAATTTTCATAGGCTCACTTCATCTTCTACCCTTTACTAAGTTTTTGCTCAGTTGATTAGTAAATCTTGGGGTAAGTGAAATAAGAAGGCATTGGAGGAAACTTGCCTTTGTCAAAACAGTTCTGGTGAAGAATTTTGTTGGCAAGTATTTAATATTTGTAACTGCTGACTTATAAGAGGTTTGAGATTAACCCTGGCTTTAATTTATCTGAGCTATATGTTTCCCAGTCCTCAGAAAATGTCCAAGAATTGATTCTGGGTGGTGACAAATCCATTCACTGTCACATTTGAGTGTCTCCTGACGATTAGATAAGGCATTTTAATACAAAGGTACAAAACAGATTCTCGCCCTTCTGCTTCCTACGGTTGGCTATGAGCACACACATTGAGTGCAAAGGGGGTTACAGGGTGGGCCAACTGCCTCGCACAATCTCTTCCTGCCTGAGGTTTCTGAATTTCACTGCCACTGCAGATTCAGTCACTGGTTCAACTGGAATTTACCCCACCAAATTCAAGTGTAGACATACCTTCTAGTATTCATGCCAGTGTTTGTGAAGCGTCTGCACTGATACCTGGCTTGTCAGTGATGCCTCTGAGGATACGTAAGAGACAGAGCCAATACGGAGGCAGAAGTGTTAGCTGCTGATTGAGGACCCCTAGCCCTTGGTTGGGTCCCCTTAAGCTGCTTAATAGCCATAAACTAACTCTGGCTTCTTCTTTTCCTCATATTGGGTGCCCACTTATACCCTTGCCAGTAGGTTATGTTTAATGATGTTCAAACTAACATTTCTAGCATCAGCTTGCATCATCCTGGAAAGGCTGATCCTGCTTCCCGTCTCCAAAGGGTGTTTCCTTTTGTCGCTCCATTATTTCCTGTATGGGTTATTGCAGCTTCCTCCCTCCCCACCTCCTGACTTCTCTTTCTTTCTAGTCTAGTCCAGTATAGCAACTTTCAGTTTCTTAGACTACTTAGCCAATGAATACTTTTCTTCTAGCAAATCATAGCCTAGTTCCATGGCCCTTAATGGAATTAGCCATTCCTCATCTTCAAAGCGTGGCATGCTCTCGAACTCATTATGTCTGTGGTCAAGTTGGACTCCTCCCAACTCGTCGTCTCCAAAGCTAGATGGAGCCTGAATAATTTGCATCATTCTCGCTTCTTATAACCTCAAACAGCTTTCCAATTAGCGGCGTAGGTTCCCCTTAGAACTCCACTTCTAGACTGCCTCCATAAATGTCCACCAAACCCACCTAGCATCAAAATTTGGCAGTCCCTATGTGTGTCCTTGCCCTGTAAAATCACATCCAGGAGTGAGGTCCTGTTCTTTCCGTTCATTTTACCACTTCAAACATGGCACCTTTCTTGAGCTCACTTTGGCTATTATCATAATGAGCTTGGAAGGGAAGGCAGGAAGGCAGTGGATTTGCGGAGCCTTCAAGTAGCGTGCTGGCTCTTTCTATGTTCAGACAGAATAGGATGAAACTGAAGTGGCTACATAGATATTTTAGTCCCACTATAATTCTTGCTCCATTACACAACAACTTTAGGCAGTCAAAAATTTTAAAATTGAGAAAGAGGCAGGAATTTTGTTACGTGATGCATATGTCCGTTTTCTGCAGAAGGTTTGTTTGAATTAATTTGTGACATAGTCTTTCCTTTCAAAAGGTACACAGATAAAACAGAAAGGCACAGAGCTTCTTCAAAGATTGGGTCAATGTGAGGGAAGGTACAAGGAAGAGAGGTGAGATTTACACCAGACCTCCACAACCCAAAACAGAGAAAGCCATAGATAAATATTATCTATCTATCTATCTATCTATCTATCTATCTATCTATCTATCATCTATCTATCTGTGTGTGTGTGTGTGTAGGTGTGAGCACGCACACACACGGTGTGACTCGTGACTCCAAAGTAATGTAGCAGATTGTCAGACATGGTTTTTGGAAACTTTCTTATTACATTAATATGTCAGCCTGTGCATATGCTCATTTTAGGCACATAAGCATACATGTGGCCATACACACAAGCACACAATATAAGATCCAAAGTGCTAACATTAGAGATACTGCAGTTAGATGATGAAGAGTGAGCTTTGAGGTTTGTGTTGTATATGTTTACATGACGATTTTGAATGCAGGGCCTGCTGTTTTCTCTGCACAGTCTGGAACTGTTACAGTCCCTGAGAGCCCAGCTCCCTCATGAATAGGCAATGAGATGCCTCCTCCCTCCAGGCTGCGAGAGATGCCGCTCCCCTCCTCTAATTTTCTCTACTTTTAGAAAACGTGTGCTTAACTTGTAAATGTAGTTTCCAGTGCTGGTAAGAATATTTTTGTTGTGAATAGCAATCACGCTCTTCCCCGCAGCGCGAGGCGCTCTCCCGCGAGGACGCCCCACCCGCGCGGGATGCTCGGGCGGCGGTAGGCAGCGCCTGTCTCGGCGCCTTCTTTATAAACACTGCGCTGCACAACCGGTTCCTGAAGTACATAGTAAACATAATTGTTCTCACATTAAAATGAAGAGGAAAACAAACAAAGGCGCAGATACGTTGCAGGGGTTTCGCAGCACCGTGGCGAGGCTGGCTCTGCCTCCTCCCAGCTAGGGGACCTGGGACGGCTGCCAAACCCCTCTGTGGCTCAGCAGTTTCTCCCTCTGAACACTGAACCCCGTATGACTGTTGGTGGATTAAATAAGGTAACCCATAAAAATGCTTAGGATACTACCTGGTGCAATAAGGTCTCGCTACTGTTACTGCTACTGCTCCTATAGAAGTCAGGTTTAATGGGAACTGGGTCCCCTACCTGGAAATGCTAATATAAATATAAGCAAAACCACTCCTCGGAAAATGCAGTACTTTTTTCCCTGTCTTGGCCTGACCTCTTTTTCCTAGCCAGTGTTAGTATGTTTTTTTAAAAAGAATTGAGCCCATTATAAGAAAATCCAATTTGAGTGTCAGAACCTTAGCCTTGCTTAAAACTATTCACCAGCTCCCAATCATCTATAGGAAAAAATCCAAACTCCTTAGTAATATATAACAGGCTGTTTGCAATGTGGCTACCAACTACTTCTCTATCCTCATCCCACGAGACACCATCCATATGTATTTCATGCTGCAGCAATACTGAACCGGCCATGGTCCTCCTACGCCACCGTATTATTTCGTGTCCCTGGGCCTCTAGAAATGCAAATGCATGAAATACTGTCTCCCCCTCTTTACTTTCTGGGACAGCTCTGCCTGGCTCTCCCTATCGCATGTCTTCTCTTACACTCATGTTCCCCTAGATTAAGGAATTGCCTCCACTGTTCCGTGCCTTGCCCATATTTTTAGTCTTTTACATATTACCTGGTGTTGCAATGCTTTTGTTTGTTAGTCTCCCACATTTGACTGTGAGTTCTTTGAGGGCACAGAGGAGGTCTGCATTCCAGCACTCAACAAAAAGCACAGACCCAGTGACTCAAAAAACTGTTTGTTTCATGGCTAAATTGAAATAGGGAGTAAATATATTATTAAAGCAGATGCTGTAGAGTTTTTTGTTAATGTTTTTCTTTACAATATTGAGGTCAGCTATTATACTGAAAATATTTTTCAGAACAAGGTACATTTATATAAATGAAAGGTAGTCGAAGCCACAGCAAGCCTGGAAATTCTGAAATTTCCAGGATTAATTTCATTTGATTCAACAAGTATTGCTGTAAGTACTAGGGGAAATAATGAAGATGGAATAAGATACATTCTCTCTCCTCAAGGAGCTTTCAATCTGGAAGGGGATAGAAAAATAGAGTAGAAGGAGAGCACACTCATGCCATTAGAGGTGAACTAAAGAGAGTTCTGGAGGTTTGAAGGAAGAATTGGCCAAATGCAGTGGGGGATTAAGAAGAAGTATTGTGTAGAAGTGGCAATGTTTGAGATTTACTCTTGATATACCAGGCAGAAATGTACAGGAAGAACATTCCAGGCAGGAGGGACAGTGTGTGTAAAGACCCAGCGATATCTCCTTGGAGATTAGCAACCATCCACTTGGCTCCATCTTATGCCCATTGTGGGGATGTGGTGGGGAAAAAGCCTGTACAGAAAATTTGTGGACATATTGCAAAGAGTCCTGAGTCCCAGAATGAGAAATTGTGACTTAATTTAGTAAACATTGGAGGACAATTAATATTTTTGAGCAGGAGAACGATATAAATAGAAGAATACTTAAGAAAATTTGTATTGTGAGCATATATGGACTGCACTGGGGAGGAGAATTTCACAATAGGGATAAGAGAAAGGGGACCATTGGAAAAGTATAAATGGCAGGTGCTAGCAGTGAGATATAGTATCTGAGAGACCTTGCAAAATCAAAACAGAGAGGATGCGGTGGTCATTTTGATATAAGGATGAGTGAGAAGAAGAGTTCCATGTGATGCTCAGGATTAAAGCCTGGTTATAAGGGAAATCATGGAACCATTAAGAGAATTTGAGAAATCAAGTAGAGGAAGTAATATTTTTGGGAATGTTATAAATTTGATGAGGGCCATGTTGAGTTCAAGGATGTCCAGGTAGATATGAAACTTGGGAGAGAGGTCAGAGTTGTAGCTGAATACTTAACAATCACTGACATTAAGGAATAGAGATTGTATTGAGGAAAGGAAGGTAGAGAGAGAAGAAAATCAGGTATAGAACCTTAGATAGCACCTACATTTAAGAACTTAAAGGGAAAAAAGGAGTCAGTGAAGGAGAAAAATGGCAGTAATAGAACAAGGATCGGTAGTGCGATCTCGTGGAATTCCAGGAAGTTTTGAGAGGGAGGGAATCATTCCTGGACAGGAATTTAGGTCCATTCACTACCTGACACATGGTGTAAAAATTTAACTGCATTTCCATGCCTCTTTGGAGCTCATATTCTTTTGTGATTATTTGCTTATATGTCGGGCTCTTCTTCTACGCTGAGATCCTCCAAGGTAGAAACGTGTCTTGTGTTTTTCTAACACTTAGCAGAACACCTGGAACATAGCTAGGGCTCAATGATCGCGAATGACTGAGTATGCAAACAAAGCAAAAAGGAAGATGAAGACAAGGGAAGGTTCATTGTACTTAAAAATGAAGTATAAATCCTGAAATAAAAGAATGAGTGTCTGAATAATTTTCTGCTTTTGAGAGAAGAAAAAGTAGAGTTTACAAAAAGGCGATTCAGAAGTGAACACTTGGCAAAATTCTGAGTCCTCCACTTTGGCATGAAATTCATCATCTAAATTCTCATAGATTTAAGCCTCATGATTTGTGAGACATAGCAGGAAAATTATCTTGGAAGTAAAGAGCTCTGTAACATTCCAGCTGCCTGAATTTAACTGGCCACATGATTAATGACGTCGCTAGGCACATCCAGGGTCTTTCATTTCCCAAGTATTTTACAAACATTGAGTAATCACACAATACCCTTGTGAGATATTATCATGTTCATTTTCCATGTGGTTAACTGAGCCAAGAAGGTTAAGTGACTCACTCAAAGGCCACAGTGGAAGTCAATGACATAAAATGTTCAGAACAAAGGAACACCTCAGCATGGATTGCTGAACTGAAGCTCACTTCTTATACTTTTAAGAAGCCTGACTGACAGGCCAGTGCTGGAACAGATCATACTTTGCAGCTGAGATAAGTGAGAATTAGCATGCCGTCTCTGGCAGGTCAGAGCTGGCCCCTGAAAAGAGAGAAAAGTATCTTCTATGGGACCACACGATGTAAGACAGACCTGGAAAAGGAAGAGCAGAACTAGATGTGGGTGAAAATTCCTCTATCGGTTTCCCAAGACTTTTGCCAAGATGGGAATCAAGTGGGGGTGGAGAAAGTCAGGCTTAGGAGATCTTGGTTGATGCGCATCTTAAATCTGAGCATTGATGCCCTCTTACTTTTCTTCCAAATATTTGCATTATTCTTTACCATTCAGTTTTGATTGTAATTATCCTTTTACACTTCTCTTATTTCCATATTTCTCAACCTGATACTCCTTTGCTCTAAAAAAAAAAAACCCCGAAATATTAGCATACTATAAACTCCTATGCACATGGCCTTTAAGAATACCACGGCCTTCTGATGAATTGGTAAGGTGAAATTTAACAGTGCTCATTAGCTCACTCAGTTGGGATGTATATCTTTGTTTTGCAGTTATGTATTTATAGAAGTCTTAAAATTTCTTTGTGCCTTAGTTTTGTCCAAATGAAGAGAGTACAGAGTGGATGCTGTTGGTGCTTTGTTCATATTCCTCTGGGCTCCCCATATGGGGAGCTCAAAGACCCAATGACTTCTACTGTGTGCACCTGTGACTTCTTGCCTGAGGGCTTTCTTTGACTGCTGGAGATGCTCAGTCTGGGCTGTGCTAGGTTAGATCTTGCGGAGCTAGTGCCCTAAGAGAATATCTTGACCAAAGACTGAGGGGTATTGGTGAGCTGAGAGACCTCAGCTCTCTCACCCCTCAGATGTGTTCTATGCAGCCTCCCAGCAGTCCTCAGCAAGACTGGACCTGAGTAACCTACAGCAGTAATTTGTTTGGTAATGCATATCTTCCATTGACTTTTCTTCCCTTCCCTATCTCATTTCCCCTGCTCTCCTAATAGAGCTTCTTGGGATCACCATCCAAATAAACCACTTGCCCCCAAATGCCCGTCTCAGGGTCTGCTTCCAGGCCAGCCCAGCCTAAGGCCATTATAAGGGTTATAAGAATAGCAAAAGATAACGAGGCTTTGAAGTCCTGTTAATAATCATGTGTACATATCACTGTTTGCAAAGCATGTTCATACTCATTTTCTCATGAGATTCTAACAACCACTGGTGAAGAGGTTGGAAACAGATGGGAATTGGGGATTTGGAGACAGAGGTCTGAACTGAAGGCCAGAAGTACCACTCCTTAGCTTTGGCTCTTGGGAAGGCACATAACCCTCAAGAGCTGCTAGCCAAAAGACGGTATACAATGACTTCCAATTCTTATGCAAATAATAGACTCCATTTGTGAGCATGGTTGAATAGCTATTTAACCTCCACCTACATGTTCAATTTCATTGAAATATCTTAACTATATATCTATTTGAAAACTTTAATTATCCACCATTGTGTTTGAAGGTACGCTAAACATTTAGACTTAAATTATATCTTGATTCTCTTTAGAGAAAGGTTAAACATCATCAAAATCAGTTGTCCTGCAAACATTTTTATGAATTATTTTTATAATTTATGTATTTTTTAAAATCATAGTTTTCTAGAGTTGCAAGAGACCTTAAAATTTAGAGATGCTGAAATCTCATCTATAGCATCTCTAACAGATGGTCAACCAGCCTCTGCTGTCATATTTCTTATAATAAGGAGATCACTGTCACACAAGGGGGCTCATTTCATGGTTGAAAAGTTCTCATTGTATTAAATTTCTTCCTCTTATCAAGCCAGAATGGCCTTCTTGCAATTTCCCCCCTATTAGTCTGGTTGAGACCTCTGGAAATAAACAGAACAAGTTTAATCATGTGTCTTGGCTTGCGCCTCTCTCTATATGAAAATAATTCTTTAAGTCCATCATATTTTCTTGTGTTAGCATCTGTCTGCGTAATTTTTCTCTGAGCTGTGCTGGTGCCTCCAATATATAACTAGTTCTTTGTTCTTCTGCAGTGGTTCTCTTTATGGCTGATGTTTTCATTCCTCTATAGTGGTCCCAGCATTCACGGCACCTTTTAGTACATTGGCTCGTTCTTTTATAGTTATCATTTCTCCTTTAGTCTCTTTTGAAACCATGAGTATGTTTGTTTACCCTTGAGTGTGAGTTTTCACTCGTTTGTTATTGGATTTCTTCTCTTGGTGCTTGTTAATTTGCTTTTCCCCTTTGGTTTTAAAATTACATGTATTTATTTAACCTATATTTAATTTAGATTTTCTCTTTGAGGTCCATCTTCTCTTTGAGGCCCATCTTTCTAGATCTTGTTTCTGCTTCTTACAGTTGTAGTGTGGGAGATTAATTCATTAGAAGGAGGTGTAAAGTCCATGTTTCTTCCCTAGATTTCCTTCTTGGAGGCAGTTTTTAGCCTTGTCTGTCCTCCTTAACCTTCTCCCCTTCCCCATAACCTTCCTTCTCTAGCAGCACACAAAGAACATGGATTTTAGATTCTAGCAAACATAGATTTTAACTTGTCCTCCACCACTTTATTAGTTTCCTTAGGCAGTTTCAACAAATTACAACTGGGTGGCTTTAAACAACAGAAGTTTGTTCTCTCACAGTTTTGGACATCAGAGGTTCAAAATCCAGGTTATCAGCAGAATAACGCTCTCTCTGGAGCCTCTAGGAAGGAATTCAGAACATTCTTGCCTCTTCCATCTTCTAAGGGCTATTGCCATTCCTGGGCTATGGTGCATCTCTCACTGCTCTGTCTTCACATCACCTTCTCCTCTGTGTGTGTGATGTTCAATTTCCCTCTGCCTCTCCTCCATGGACAATTGTTATGGCATTGAGGGCCCACCCTGCTAAACTAGGATCATCTCCCCATCTCAAGAACCCTAACTTAATCACATAGGGACTCTTATCCATATAAGGGAACATTCACAGTTTCCAGGATTAGAAGCTGATACCTTTCGTGGCCACCATTCCATCCATTTCAACCTCTTATTATTACTGTGATTTTAAGCAAGTATGTGAGCCTCAATTTTTTTTGGTCTATAAATTGGAACCAACAATTAACACTTTAAAGTATTGTTTTGAGGTGTGAGATAATATATATAAAGGGCTCTGCACATATTAGGTGCTCAATAAATTTTAGTTATCTATCCTGCCTTCTAGACACAGTTTCTAGATGTGTTATACGTGATATTTAGGATCAGCCTCTTTATCTTTCCTAATTTTAGTTTTCTAAATCTTATTACTACTTAGAGACTAAAATACTTACCTCACAACATCTTTGGGAAGATCAAATGAGATAATATATGTGAAAGTGCTTTGTCAACCATGGACTAGTATAAAATTTTAAGTTGCTACCATCCTAACATTAATATTAGTTTATGTTAAAGTGTGACCAAGCATAAGTCCCCCATATTCTTCCAGTGAGCTGTAGTCTAATCAACTCTTTTCTACTCTGTATTTGTTTAATTGATTTTTTTTAAAAAAACCAAATATAGGATTTTATATTCTGTTAAATTTAATCTTGTTGGTCTTGGCCCAGCATCCTATTTGTCAAGTTCACTTTGAGTTTGTATTCAGAGTTATTTATGTTCCCCCTTAAAGCTCTGGGACTATTGCTGGCAGACACATATCAGGCTGTAATATATTCAGAGAGGAGTCAGAGTTCTAAGTTCTTCACCATTACCACCTCCACCTCACCTCCTCCTCACCTCCTGACTTCCTTCAATTTTAGAAAGACATAGAAACTCCCAGTTTGATTTTATTTTTGATTGATTTTGATTTGCTTTACACATTAAAGCACTGATTACTCCCATTTCACCAGAATTTTCTAAGAGTTGGTAGCTCTCTGTAAAGAACTTGAAATAAAAAATAACAACAGCAGCAACAACAACAAAACCACAGTATGTACATATCCAAGGACAAAGCAAACAGAAAATTGTCTTTCTGTTTCCTAATGGAAGATAAGAAAGGTATCTGTTAATGTCAGATGTCTGAATTTTTAAATGATTCACACCCCCCCACACACACATACATATTCTTCATCACAAACTTAATATGTCATGGATCTATAATGTTTTAAAGTTCCTATTTGTTATAAAATTCAATTTAAATAGTGTTTGGGTACCTTTGTCCCCTTTCAATATACCATCCTTCCAATAATCACCCCCCTATACACCCACTCACATGCAAAGCATACACACACATAGACACACAAGCTGAACCTATTTAATGCAGTGTCTTCAGTAAGGATGAATTTATAATTCAGGAGAGAACAGCTAAAACTCCCATCACAGCTTGTCACATTTAGACAGCAAGAGAAACTGTAGTGCTTCGATCTGACTTGGGGGGCCTGGAAGCATTACAGTTTATTAGGCAAAGCTTTTACGTTACCCTCATTTGCAGAGATAGTTCCATCAGAGCACTGCGAAAATGTCCTCTGAACTAAGAAAATGGGAATAGCTGTGAGCTTGTCAATCTTTGTTCTTTCAAATGTAGCATTTTGCAATTTTGTTATCTGCTGCAGAACTTTAGAGAGGTTCAAGTCTGATGAATATCTTTTAACTCCTATTAAGATCAAACTCAGCAGTCTGCACCTTGTCAACCATTATATTTGTGAAGAGCAATAGATCACATTTGAAACCTTTGAGAATAAGTAAGATGGTGGCTAGATAAAGGTTATTGTGCAGCAGTTGAATATTTAATAGAATCTGCTGGCAATTTAAAATAATATGGCATTATGTGTTCAACTTTTTCTGCCCAGAAATGTACACTGAGGCTGAGGATATAGTTGTAGAGTTGTAATTACTGCACTTGAAATTGATGTGGGTATGCATGCATATGAAAGGAAAATTAGAGATGTTTTTCCTCAAGCAGAGAACCATTTTTGCCTATCACTACATATCAGACTAAAGAAACAAAGACACTATTTCCTCAAATTTAATGCTGTACCCTATCCCAGCTAGTAGTAACACATTCATTCAAATTAAGTTTTAAAGACAAAACTCTAATCAGCAATCCCAGTCAAAGTATTATTTCAATCAAAGGATTTTTTGAAGGGTTGTTGATTAAAAAATAAGTTCAGAAATATAAAGAAGTAGGATAGTAAAAAAAAAAAAAAAATCGGTGTGGCTTAAAATTTAATTCCCCATTGGACCAGCCCCATTCTCCTCCCTAGGTGCCGATAAGAGAACGATCACTTCTGCAGGTCATCTTAAGGCAGAGAAAAGATGTGACTTTTAGGAGCTAGGGAGGAGAATAAGATACTAACCACTCTCTAAAAAATATTTCTCACCAGTCCTTGAAATTTTAGCGTTTAGATTTATGTTTTTAAGTTGAGTCATTTTACCTCCCCAATGCCTCAGTAAGAATGGATCTACCTAGAAATGTTAGCGTTCACTGGGCCAAGGTTCCTCAAACTTTAATATGCAGGAGAAGCACCTGGGGAGTTTGACGGTAATAAAGATCCTTGGGTTTGGACTCAGAGATTCTGACTTGGTGTATCTGGAGGGGGGTTCAGAGATCTGCTTTTCTTTCTTTCTTTTTAAAAATAATCTTAATTTTTTTAGAGCAATTCAGAAGAATTGAGATATTTCCTCTATACTGCCTGCTGATACCCATGCATAGCCTCTCTCGTTGTCAACTGCCCCCATTTGTACATTTGTTACAATTGATAAACCTACCTTGACACATCATTATCACCCAAAGCCCATAGTTTACATTAGGGTTCACTCTTGGTGTGGTGCATTCTGTGGGTTTGGAAAATGTACATTTACCCACCAGCATAGTATTGTATAATATATACCTATAGTTTCACTGCCCTAAAAATCCTATTCACAAGCTCTTCAGGTGAATCCCTGCCCTGGACCGTTAGCAAGCCATAGCAGCAAGTATATTTTTAAAAAAGAAAGTACAGAAGTGGAGAAGTAGGGAGCACATAGCAAGGAACAGGGCATAGGAGGCAATGTGGGGAGCCTGGCTGGAGTGGTGGGAAATGAATTTAGGGCAAATAAGGAATACTTGAAGATCCTGGAAAATAGTGACAAATTATTCCACCAATGTATTTTTATAATGCAAATCACCCACAGACATGAAACTTAAGCCCTTGAATTTATTAATTTGAAAACATCATCTATACCTATATTACTTCCCACCTCAGTCCTCCCAACCCCACCTACCCACACACATGGGCGCATGCACATACATACACACACCACACACTGAAGTCATTCATTGCAGTTGTTTGGCCCGTTAGGTTCTAATTTTCTCCCCTGGGGTCAACTATGGGTGGGGCTGTTCGTAAATATTGTACTTATATGATATTTAATTTCCAGCTGAGAGTGGGGGAAAAATTAGTAAAACTAGTTACTTGAAATTAGCTGGACAGTTGATTCCACTCCTATAGCCCTAAAACTTTATAGATTTCGACATTTTTTTGATGCTGATTTTTGTTCATTGTGGTTGACTGCAGGCATCAAATTACCCTAACATTAACATACTCATGGGGACATTTTACCTTCTCTTGGTTGAGAAGGCATTTCTGACCCTTACCTCAATTTGGCCAGAGCATCTTTAGTTTTACCTTCTTTACTTTAAATTCGATAATTTAAAAAAGTATGAAAACCCATCCAAATCATAGGGAATAGGAAAGCTGCACATTTTTCTTAAAAATCATAATTGCCAAAGTAATAAACTTTATTGTAGAAAATTCAGAAATGAACAACAAGGAAAATGAATAACAGACATAATTGAGGTAACTCCTGTTTTGGAATGTTTTCTTTTAGTCTTTTTCCTTATTTCTGTGCATCTACTGCATGTATTTTAAAAACCAAAGTGGCATCATATTGTACTTACAGTTTTAAACTTGATTTTTTCCCAGTTAACAATATTTTGTGAGCATTTTTCTATATTAATAAGTGTTCTATGCATGATTTATAATGGTGGCACTAATTTCCAGGCTCTGGATATAACATAATTTATTTAACCATTTTTCTTCTGCTAGCTATTTAGGTGGTATTTAGTTGGTATAATTTCTCCATATTGTAAATAATGCTCCAGTGAACAAGGTGGTACATAATTCTTTGTGTACATCTCTGATCACTCCTTAGGGCAAATTCCTAGAAGTGAAATTTCTGGAACAAAGGTTATGCATGACTTTAATGCTTTTGAAACATATTGTCAAATTGCCCTCCAGGAATAATGTGGTAATTTACACTCACACAAGCAGTGTGTGAGTTACTGTTTCCCTGTACCCTTGCAAGGAATTGTTATTTTAAAATATCTTTGCCAAATCCCACTTTTAAAATTTATGATGATCATGATTAATGTATCAAAAAAAAATCTCTTTTTAAATAAATCCATTGATTTCTAACACACATTGCCCTTGATAATAAAATATAAAATATATTTGACTTTTGGCTTATTCATTAGATTAATGGTTGACAAACTTTTTCTGGAAAGGACCAGAGAGTAAATATTTTACACTTTGTGGGCCATATGGTTTCTGTTGCTGCTATTCAGCTCAGCTGTTGTAGTGCAAAAGCAGTCACAGACAATGCAGAAACGAATGAGCATGGCTGTGGTCCAATAAAACTTTATTTATCAAAACAGGCAGAGGGTAGGATTTGGCACACAGGCCACAGTTAGCTGGCCCCGATCTAGATATGATGAAAACTCATTATGTGTTAGCTACTGTCCTAGATACTAGAGCATAGAATCTACTGGAGGAGAGAACGCAGTGAGCAGAAATGATAAGAGAGTGTGACAAATATTATGACAAACAGATTCCTACATACTGAGGGAATCAGAGAATAGGACAGAGCTGAGTCTTGAAGGCCTGGTAGGTGTTAGCCAAGTGAAAATAGGAAGGTTTGGAAATGTTGGGGCACAGGGTGGCATGCAGATCATTAAAAAAAAAATAGCATGTGCAAAGGCCCAGAAGAATAGGAACAAATTCCAGAAACTATATGTAGTTTCCTACAGGTGGCTCTGGTAGTGTATTAGAGTTCTCTAGAGAAATCAAATTAATAGGATATATGTACACTGACTGATCAATAGATACTGATAAATATGTATATATATACACTATAGATTTATATATGATAAATCTATAGTAAAGATTTATTGTAAAACCTTGGCTCATGTAATTGTGGAGGTTGGACTTGAATTACTCTCTAGACTAAATGGATCTAACAGACATATACAGAACATTCATTCAACATTAACAGAATATACATTCTTCTCAAGTGAACGTGGATTATTCTCCAGGATAGATCAAATGTTATTCCACAAAACAAGTCTTAATAAATTTAGAAAGACTGAAGTCATAATACCTTTTCCTATCACAATGGCATAAAATCAGAAATCAATAGCAGTCAAAATCTTGGACAATTCACAAATATGTGAAAATTAAGCAACATGCTCTTAAACAACCAATGGATCACATAAGAAATAAAAATGAAAATCAAAAATACCTAAAGACTAGCAAAAATGGAAACAAATATACTAAAACTTATGGGATGGAGCAAAAGAAGTCTTCAGAAGGAATTGTATAGCAATAAATGCCTATATCATGAAAGAGGAAAGATCTTAAATAAGTAATCGAATATTACATCTCAAGGAACTAGAAAATGAAGACCAAACCAATCCCAAAATTAGCAGAAGGAAGGAAATAACAAAGATCAGAGCAGAAATTAATAAAATAAGGACTAGAAAAACAATAGGAAAAAAATCAACAAAACTAAGAGTTGGTTTTTAAAAAGATAAACAAAATCAACAAACTCTTAGCGAGACTAACTGGGAAATACAGAGAGAACACAAATGAAATCAGAAATTAAAGAGGAGACATTATAATAGATGCTATAGAAATAAAAAAGACCCCTTTATTTCTTTCTGTTGCTTGATTGCTCTGGCTTAGACTTCCAGTACCATATTGAAGAGAAGTGTCTTGTTCCAGTTCTTAGGAGGAATGATCTCAACTTTTCCCTGTTCAGTATGATATGTCTGTGAGTTTATATTGGCTTCTAGTATTTTGAGGTACTTTCCCTTTATGCCTAATTGGAAAAAAGGAAGTCAAATTATCTGTTTGTTGATCATATGGTCTTATACCTAGAAAACTCTAAAGATTCCTCCAAAAGACTCCTAGATTTGATAAATGAATTCAGGAAAGTCTCAGGTTACAAAATGAATGTACACATATCAGTAGCATTTCAACACGCACATAACAACCAACCTGAGAACCAAATCAAGATCATAATCCCATTCATAATAGCTGCAAAAAAAAAAAATTCCTAGGAATATATTTAACCAAAGAGGTGAAAGATCTCTACAGGGAGAACTACAAAACACTTATGAAAGAAACCATAGATGACACAAACAAATGGGAAAACATCCTGTGCTCATGGATTGGAAGAATCAATACTGTCAAAATGACCATATTTCCCAAAGAAATCCACAGATTCAATGCAATTCCTATCAAAACACCAACATCATTTTTCACAGAATTAGAAAAAAAAATCCTAAAATTCAAATGAAACCAAAATATAGCCCAAATAGATTTTTTTGCAATCCTAACCAAAAAGAACAAAACTGGAGGCATCATATTACCTGACTTCAAATTATACTACAAGGCATTAGTAAATAAAACTTTATGGTACTGATTTAAAAATGGACAAATAGATCAATGGAACAGAATAGGGAATCCAGAAATAAAACCATATACTTAAAACCAACTGATCTTCTACAAAGCAGACAAAAACCTACACTGGGGAAAGGACACCCTATTCAATAAATGGTGCTGGGAAAATTGGATAGCCATATGCTGAAAAATGAAACTGGATCCGTATCTCTCACCAAATATAAAAGTTAACTCAAGATGGATTAAAGACTTCCATTGTAAGACCTGAAACCATAAAAATTCTAGAAGAAAACCTAGGAAAAACTCTTCTGGAGAAGAAGAGACTCCAAAAGTAAATGTAGTAAAAACAAAAATAAACAAATGGGACTTAAAAAAGCTTTTGCACAGCTAGAGAAAATAATCAACAGAGTAAACAGACAACCTATAGAATGGGAGAAAATATTCACAAACTATGCATCCAACCAAAGACTAATATCCAATGTCTATAAGGAACTGAAACAACTGAGGAAGAAAAAACAAATAACCTCATTAAAAATGGGTAAATGATATGAACATTTTTCAAAAGAAGATATACAAATGACCAACAAACATATGATAAAATATTCAACATCACTACTCAGAGAAATGCAAATCAAAACCACAATACGATACCATCTTACTCCAGTCAGTAGCCATTATTAGAAAGGTAATATATGTAACCAAAATGTTTGTACCCCCATAATATTCTGAAATTTAAAAATAAAAAAATTTTTTAAAAATCTAGCTCAGCACTAAAAAAATAAAAAACAATAGATGTTGGTACAGATGCAGTGAAAAGGGAATACTTATACAGTGAGTGGGAACATAAATTAGTACAACCTCTATGGAAAACAGTATGGAGATTCCTGAAAGAGCTACAAGTAGACCTACCATTTGATCCAGCAATCCCACTACTGGTTATCTACCCAAAGGAAAACAAGTCATCATATCAAATACATGATTTTTCAATAAAAATAATATTAATAGAAAAATTCTTCAGTAATTGTACTGCAGTCATGTAAGAGATTGACATTAGGGAAAGCTGGATGAATTGTTCATAGGAACTCTGTACTGATTTTGCAACTCCTGTAAGTCTAAAATTATTTCCAAATTGAAGGTTACAAATATCCCTTTGGCAGAGTGTGGAGGACAAAGTAGAGAAGGTTGGAGGGAGGTATTGTGGTAATCTAGGGTGAGGAGGGTCTGAAATCAGCCAGTGGCAGTGGACCTGGAGACAAGAGGGTAGATCAGAGAAATTTAAGAGTGAGAAGAGGCAGGACTCAGCAACTGGATGGGGTTGGAAATGGAGCGATCACGGGAACAAAGTATGTATGAAGTAATGAGTTTCCTCCTTTAAGAGGTGAAGCTAGGATAGTTGTTAACCAGATGAGGAATAAGACCAAATGTTTGAAGAAATGCAATGACTCCCTTTTAGCTGAATGATAAGGTTTTCAAGTGAAGTGTAACTCGGTCTCTAACTCTCTGGGAAAGGGCATACGCAGCACTGCTGCTGCTTTCAAGACCAGAGGAGGTGGATAGGGCTGTTAATGTGAGCACCATAGATTTCTGTATGAGGTTGGAAGAGCATGGGAGGAGTCACTACACCCTACAGAAACTCACCATTTTCCAGGTATGTAACATTTCTTGTAACTCTGAATGTTTCTTTGAAAATGATTGAATTTATATAGTAGCCTTAAGAAAGACTCATAAAGCGCATGTTGTGTTGAGCGCCGGTCTCAGAGTGTTAGTTTTCAGTGATTCCCAGCCTTGAGTAAAATCCCTTAGTGGTTTTTTTCTTTATCATTTGATCAAGTACAGTGACCCTAAAGATATCAATTACATTGAATAGAGGGTTGCTCTTCCTCAAGGAAGACATCTAGAAATACACTTTACAAAGACATTTCTTGGGGATTATTTTTTTTCTCCTTTAATTCATTCCTGGATAATTGGCCGAACATGAAATATTTAGATGTTTTGTTCCAAATGATATTCCAAACTGGTTTATTTTACACACTAAATTTACTGAATTAATCAATTATGTTATTGTCATCCAATTATTTTGCTGTCAACCACTCTAAAAGTGTGAACATTTCCAATAACGCTAATTCCTTTGACGAGTTTGATGCAATTCATCTTTTAAAGGGCGCCTTAGAGGAGATAAGAATCCAAATATATATTAAAAATGTAAATTCTGTATTTCACATTATTGGGTACATTTTTCAAATGATTTAAGAGATTGGAAGAAAACTGCTTTGGAAACTATTGTTTCCCAAATCTTAAGCTTGGTAATTAGAGAAGAGGGAAACAGCCAATTAAGAATGCTTTCTGTGTGCATAGGACTGTAGATGCTATGAAGATAAAAGAGAAGCAAGAAAAAAATCAAAATGAAAGAAAGCATCATCCTTCCTGGCCCTCTAGGATTTAAAAACAATAAGATGAAAGCATAGGTGTCTATCTTATCTGTCTATAGGAGAAGAAAAATAGAACTTTGATTTCAGGATCAAGGGAAACACAAATCGAACATTTTGAAAGTGTGCATTTAAATGCTGAATAGGCACATACTTATAAACATTCACAATATTAATGCCTTATTGTTCTCCGGGGTGCAAAGAAGATGATAAAATGTAATCACTAAATGTCAGTTGGATGAAGTCACAAGCCTCCAGGAAAGCTGCAGCCAACCAATGGAGATTGGATTTCTCAATTTTGTTCCAAGAACTCCTGACACAGCTGATGACTTTGATTCACTACCCAGCTATTGGAAAAAGGAGCAATGGAAATTAATCTAATGGATAACATAGTTGCTTGAATTTTTAAAAAGAAATGCCTGAATCTCTGCCTCCTAAATCATCCACTTAAGGGAGACACTTCCTAGGCAGTCATGCTGATAACTGTAGTACTGACACCCGTGTTGTTCTTTTGCTAAACTTTAAAATGTGGCATGTTTGGAAGACTAATGTATAAACTGGCCCCAAACTGGCCAGGGTGATTGTTTTCCTATCTTGTCTTATCATTTTTTAGTCCATCAAAAAGAGTGTCAGTTTGCTTCTGGACAGAAAAAAGAAGTTTTCTGACAGGCCATCACACAATAGCTATTTTAGAATAAGCAATAGGTTATAATCTTACTAGACTAAGGGTAGCTTCTGTCATACACTTCTGACTACTTAACTTGAGGCATTTGAAAGGAAAACATTCAAAACAACACCCAGTGAGTCAGCAAAGATGTGGAAAAGATTGTGTATATTTTCTAAAGCATATTTTAAAAAATCATGTACAGGGGAAAAGTGTAGAACATGTACCCACAAGAGCTAAATTTGAAAAGTGTGCGTACAGTGAACACATGCATAGCATATGGATGCGGCTGACGGAAGAGGGCCTGGCCTCCATTCAAGACACCACTCACAGCAGATGCACCGTCATAAATTTGAGCTACACACGCCATATCCTCACTGGTCAGGTTCCAGTGAGTTGTCTTTGAATCCAGTATGGTTGATGCACTCTGGAAACTCCAGCTTTCATTTTGGTTGGAGGGAAGAGAAACTCCTATGTGTTTTTTGCCAAAGTGTACATATCCCAGACAAATAAATATTCATTCATTCCTTACCTTTTGGGAGGCATTGACAAGTAAAATCCCTGGCAATTTTTCAATCAGCTTTTTTGTCTAACAGATTTTGCCCAGTATCTGTTATCTGATTCTAATAATGCAGCAAGGATGGGCAGTTAGCCTTGATAAGATTACACAATTTTCTAGGATTAAATAATATTTCTCAAGTAGATTAAAATGCTCTGAGGATAACAGAGTAAGAGTAACCCTTACTACATCTCCTTTAATGGCCCTCCTCCCAGAAAAGTACTGCTTTTATTTTTTTTGCTGGTGGGTTCTTGTTTATATTCATTTAAAATCATGACATATGGGCTGAGACACTTTTAACATATTTGCATTTAGTATTTTAAAATTCATGTCAAATATCTGATTCACCTCTGTGTGGACCTAAAGGTGCACTGGTTTATCAGAGTTAACTGACTCAAAAAGGGAACACTTTCATGATAAAAGGTGCAGTATTCAACCAGACTAGCAACTTGTAAAATATACCATGTCAACAAATCAAAGAAATAGATGGTCATCTTTGATCCTCACTGGGTGGGTAGAACAGATGTTGGAAAGGAGGAGCCTGCTTTGCAAAATCTTTTTGACAAATAATTTGATAACTTTGGCAGAATTGAATCTGGTAATTTGATTCTTAGAATTCTAGGTGGTAGAACAGTACCAGATGCCGCACAAAATATTAGCATCCATGTTTAACTGCTCCTCATCACATCCTGTTCACTCCTCTTTGGGGAGCTTCATATTAAATTAGATGCAGCTGCTGAGTGAAAGATTTCTTTCATGTTCCTATTTAGTATGAAAACAATAGCAGAAATAAACATTCACTTTCCTAACTTTCAGGAATTCTTCCTTTGGTCCTGACACTTTTTTTTTTTTAATGGTAGAGGGGTGGTTTGATCAGGGCGCTGTTTTGGAGACCATATAACTAAAGACAGACAAAAATTCCCTGGAGACCTATTCATTTTCCCTCCCCCTCTAGCAAAACTCACTAAATGGGCCTGAAGTGCTCATTTCAAAAATTGTTTATAAGTACATTATTTTCCCTAATTCTGACAAGTTTGGATTGTATATTTAGTTCATTTAATGCATTTTAGTGAACTGGACATCAACCCTACTTTGTTTTATTTTATTGCTCAAGGAATTAAGTTCTCATTTATTGGTTATAGATTTCGAAAGAGAAGAAGAAACACTTGGAAAATATGGAAGTTTCATCTCTGGTCTGTATTATAGCTTCTGACATATTTTTAGATGCCAACAAGTAATGTCAGAGCAACAGCTGTTAAAATGATCCTTGTTTAACAGCCATAAAGGAATGAAGATTTCCACAGAGGGCTTTGTGAGTACACCTGGCATGTGTATCATTGTCTGAGTTCTTTCCGCCTGATTATCAGAGAAGTTTAATTTTCCTTTCTTTCTCTTTCTTCTCCATCTGAGTTTTCTTTTCTTTTATTGTGGCCTTGCAAGTTGCAAAGAATTGCTGTTTTTCAGCTCCCTGCAATGAAATAATGAAAAAGAGGAAGTCCACTCTCTTTGTGTCATTGAGCCTGAGCTCATGTGTCCCAGACTTTGGGATAACTCATTTTGGAATTTGTTTCTTGGGTTACATTTACCTGTAGATACAAAGCAACCTGAAGGGCAAACCAGGAAGGGAAAGCTTGGAACAGGTTGTTTGTTCTGAGGCCTTTTAAATCTCTGCTGTCATTAATAATTTATCAACTACCTGTGGAATGAGAAATATCTGGGTTGGCTAATTCTAGCAAAAAAGTTTCCTTTCCTTTCAGATTGGTCTCAGTGGAGCTGCCATTTCCCGCTGACTAAGAGGCAAGATGGAGTGCCAGATTGTCATTTAGTTTAACTTCATGGAAATGAGGCCAGGGAATCTGACCATGACTAAACCTTTGTATCCAGCAAAGGAATGCAGAGCAATCAAGGAAAACTTCCGCTGGCCCTAGGAGGACAGACTGTTGCTAGGTTTGCAAGACGTGTTAGGCTGGCAGAAAGGGAGTCCCCAGGAGCACAGAGGTGACAAAAACTCTTAGCATTCATTTATTCAGACTTTTCATTATGGCAGAATTGAAGCACTTCCTATAAGAAGGCTGCTCTAAAGACAACCATGGATAGGATTCATCACTAAAACATTACCAAAACAGACCTACCAGCCATCGGTGGAATGACCAACCACAACTCTTAGAAGAGGCCTAGTGAAACACAGCATTCCAGCTGTTTCCTCACTTCTGTGTGGGTATGTGCAGACACGCACCCACTCACGCCTTTATCAACCTCAGTTTTGCAATTCTCCTGCTAAATTGCCTTGTATAGGACTTAGAAGAAAGAGACAGAGCATCAAAATAAGCTCTTCTATTTCTTTCTCTCCAGTTCTCAATTCTTAAATTTGCTGGTCTTCATGAAACTATTTAAAAAGGTGAATTTATTTAGAGTAATATTAGCAACTTTTTTTGTTTGTAAAGTATCTTTTCATGTCCATTATAAAAGCATAGTTTACATGTCAATTTTGAGATAGATTTTAAAAATTTATGGGCTTTCCAAAATATTTTTGTTCATCTTCTCACACTCATAATAAGAGTAATATGTGTAACAATGTGAGCTGACTATTATATGCTCCTACCCCTGGAGGTGTATAAGGTGGCTCTAGTTTTGTGGGTTAGATTTTAAATTTCTAGAAAGCATCTTGTTCACAGTCTAATTTGTGTTAAACACCAATTTAATTTCTTTCAGGTCTCAGGCCTATGGCTTCATGCTAATTTGTCAGACTGCTGGTGTGGTATTGATTAAGTAGTTATATTGTTAAGGACTTTTCAAGTAACAGAAAATTTATAGTTATTAGTTATCCAGACGGGGAAGGAATACTCAGCATGTTGCCCAAGTTTTAGTTTAGCACTTCATTTTGCAAACTCTTTAACACTGCTATTTTTACAAATTATTTCTCACAGAAGTCCTGTGAGACAGGCTAATGATGTCCGGAAACTGTCTAGGTTTGAAAAAAGGGTGCACGATGTGTCCCAAGGCAGTGGCAGAGCCAAGATTAGAATTCACAGTTCCGGGGGCTCAGGCAGCCATGCCTGGTCACCCATCTGATGTGCCCACCCCTCTTCTTTTAATTATATTAAGTTTCGGTGTCATTGCAGAATAACAGATTAAGATAAAATAAACACATTTTATTTCTTTTTAAGGGTAAAAACATGCTTTTATTATTTCTTGGCATTCAATTCAGAATTAGCAAAATATAATATAGTAACTTTTATTGGGAGTTTACCATGTGCCAGATGCCATGTTAAGCATTTACATCCCATGCATTTATTTATTTATTTTTAATTCAGAATATTATGGGGGTACAAATGCTTTGGTCACATAAATTGCCTTTGCACTGCTCGAGTCAAAGCTACAAGTGTGCCCATCCCCCAGACAGCGGGCACTGCATGCTTTAGGTATGAATATACCCATCCCTGATGAATGTTACTTCCACATGTGCACATAAGAAAATAACACATTTTAAATGGCAGTGGAGTCCATGTCTGTAAAGGCAGAGCCTGGCATTCAGTGGCCTGAGTGGTGTCTCTTGAGTGGCTGGATGCTCCCTTCTTTTTGGAGTCCCTTAGAGAAATGGCTCCCTGAGAAGCTGTTTCTAGTCCTCTTCTGAGTCAGGCTGTTTGAACTGGAAGATTATTTAGTTCAACTCCTTGTTTTGCGGGTAAGGAAAACTAGGTCTGGCAAGATTGAGAGATTTGCCCAGCCCTCAGTACAAAGTTGGGTCAATTTCAGGGGAAGAACCCAGGTCTCCAGATGTTGGCTTCAGCATTCCATCCCTGGGACCACCCTGTTTCTCAAGACTGCATCCAAAGCCACTTTTCATGGCATTAGAAGGTGAATGGAGGTATTAGTCAATGTCCACACAGCATGAGTTGAGGGTGTTTCTTGTTTTAAATGGAGCCTAGAGATTGATACAGCTTGTAGGTAGAAGATGAGATTAAACTGATGAGTAGTGTCTTCTATTTCACCAAGTAATATTACTTGTTGTGTAACTAGAACTATGTCTACAAAACCCAGAAAGAAACTGAGACTTCAAATTGTTACTGTATATAGCCAAACTGAGCTAATTATCCAGGCTTTAAGTAGAATTTTGTGGTCTGAGTAAGCAGGATAATAATTTATCTAAGTAAATTCTATTTCTTCATTATAATTGTTAATAACGTAAAAATGTCAAGTGAGAAGGTCCAAGGTAGGAAAAAAAGCTAAAGCAATGTATGCTTTTTAAAAAAATAATTTATTTTATTTCAATAGATTTAGGGGGTACAAATAGCTTTTTGTTACATGGATGAATTGTATAGTGTATAGTATGTTGTATTGTATAGTATGCTTTTGAAACTATATTCTGGGGCCCAAGGCTTCTCACATGTTAGTCATTGACATGTAACTGTCTCCATTTTTACTGTATCTGTGTGCCATTAAACTAATTTTTAATATAAATGTATGAAAAAGAAAACTTTATAAAATTATGAAAAATGTAAAACTGGTATCATTTGCCATAATCAATTAAAATAAACTTATAATTATAAATTTTTTTAAAAGTGTATCTGTGCCCCTGTAAGAACCATCACATATGTGACCAGCAGTGTGTGTATTGTACCTTTGGAGACATTGATCTAGACTAGCAGTTATCAATATTTTTTAGAGGTGGGGAGAAGAGACTCAGGAAACTTTTACATTCTTAAAACTATTGAGAACTCCAAAGACACTTATATGACCTATAAATATTTGCTGTATTGGAATTTAAAACTAAGAAGTGTTTAAAATATATATTCATTCATTTAAAAAGAATAATAAACCCATCATGTGGTCACATATATGTCATATTTGTTATTAAAAGTAACTAAATTTTACAAAGCAAGAAAAACTGTATTGAGAATAGTAGCATTGATTTATACTTTTGTAAATTAATGTCTTGCTTAATGGAAGAGAGGTGTTCTCATACCTGTGTCTTCATTCAATATGTTGTGATATGTTGTTTTGGTTGAAGTATTTGAAGACTATCTGGCCTCACACAGATATGTAGTTAGAAACAGAGGTGCGTATTTTAATAATCTTAGATAATTGCAGATATCCTTCTTTGATGCTGCCACAAAACTTAGCAAGATATAGAATATGAAATCTAATCAATGAACTTTTACTTTAAAGTCTCTTTTTCTACCTTCACTTTGAATGGATCTTTTACCCGTGTGTGGTTTTGTAAAAGCATGTATTGGTCATTTGGAAAACACTGTTTCACTGAGTTATATAGATCTTCCTAATTGTGGTAAAACAAATCATATTTTTAAATATCACCTCTGGTCACATCAGGAAAGTATTTAAGCATTAGAAATACATTTAGCTCATGGTGGCAGATACAAGTTTTCCAAAATTTCAGTTTTTGCCTGAAAGCTCCAATTTTATCATTGATGACAAATACTGAAAAATAGTGTTTTTCCTTGGATTGAGAGGTCCACTTAGTCCATTTTCAAGAAAATATTATTAAATACCAAAGTCTCAACAATTATAGTTTGTCTGCAAGTCAAACTTCCTCAAATCAAAGTTTGTAAGTCTGTAAGTCTTACCAGTAAACTGGTGCTCCATGAAAAAGGTGGCTAGGTCAGCTTGCACTTCAACCACTCAAGAGCTTTTCCTTGAGACAACCATCAGACTTTGGTATGCAGCAGAAGCACTTAATGTGTCCATCCCATTTTCAGCAAAATATTAAACATACGTTTATTTATTCAATGGTTGAAATTTAATAACATTAATAACTCTGCTTCATCAAGAATATTCTTAAGTAAAATTGGCTATATATAAAAAATATATATATATATTTAAACTGCAAGTATATGGTATTGAGGAATACAATGACTACAAGTGAAGTTTGGTGCCACTGCCTTGATTCATGCTAAGGAGCCAGTGGTTTTACCCACCATTGCTTTAACGCCATTAATGCTAAAGTGAACACAGGAAAAAATGCAAATAAAATGTCTTTGTATTATTGTGAAAATAGTTTCCATCTCACAAATACTCTGAAAGGATCTCTTTGACTCTCAGAGGTCTGTGGCTATACTTTGAAATCTGCTAATCTAGGCCAACCCCTAATTTTACAAATTAGGGGAAAGAGGAAGGAATCGCATTCATTAAGTATCTTACAAACATTGTGTTATGGACTAACTTGTGTCCTCCCAAAATTCATGTGTTGCTGTCCTAACCCCCAGAATGTAACCATAATTGAAGACAAGTTCTTTAAAGAAGTGATTAAGTTAAAGTGAGGCCATTGGGGTGGGAGGGGCACTAGTCCAATACAACTGTTGTCCTTGTATGAAGAGGAAGAGACATCATGGACATAAGTGCAAAAGAGACAGCCATGTGACAAAGCAGCAAGAGATGTCCATCTGCAAGCCAAGCAGAGAGGTCTCAGAGGAATACAGTCTTGCTGGCACCTTGATCTTGGACCTCAGCCTCCAAAACTATGAGAAAATAAATTTCTGTTGTTTAAACCACCCAGTCTGGGATAATATGCCTTAGAATTTAGTCATCATAAAAACTTCGTCATCCTCATTTTATGGAGGAGGGGATAGTAGCTTGGAGTTGGGTAATCGCCCAGGCTCAAGCAGCTAAGAGAGGAAAGAGCCAAAATTCAAATTTAGATGCGACCACAGCCGAGAGCCAGTGCATGAGTGAGCTCATGTAGGAACCTGTATCCCTGTGCTCTACCTATGGCATCAGGTTGCCCTGTAAAAGTGAGTATGGTATTTCCTACCAATGATCCTAATGAATAAGAAACCTAAATTGTAATAAACAATATCTATTAATAGTACAATGTACTCTCTGTCCTAAAGACACTGCAGTTTTCTTTTAAACTGTAAGTAGGGAAAGACCAGCATGATTCAAACACAGAATTTCATTACAACTATAAACTATAAAAAACCAACCACACCCTGCTTTCTCTAATAAACTTGTCTGGAGGAGCTACTACCAACAACCTAAAGAAATAAATAAATGTCCTAACACTTCCTGCTTGAACCTGTGTCCTCTCCCTGCCTGTCCCTGTAATGTGCTATTGATTGGTAAGTCAGAAGTGACACTGGTTCAGCAGCCTTCTGTCCACGGGAGAATGACTTCTTTCTCCACTTGGCATCTCCATTGACCTCTCAGGAGGTGTGGCTGAAAGTTCAGCATCAAATGGTTTTTAACACCTAGGTTTCATCCTGAATTTCCCTCAAGTCCAGAAGTAATGAAGCAATTATGTGTCCAGCCATAGTAAATCTGAATCAAAGTAAAGCCGGTGTCCCCCTCCTTCCAGTGAGCACAGTGTATCGGGGTTTAGACAGAAGAGGAGCCTTTTGTGCAGTGCCCTGATTAGAAGGGTGGAAGCTCCATCCCTTGGCAGAGAGCAATTCTAAGTGCTTTATCTGTGCAGCTTGCCATTTGCTTTAGGATTTTGATTGTCAAGGAGTTTAAGCATTGTTGGTGAATTTCTAAGCCTTTTCTTTCTGAGCTCCTACTTCAGTTATGTCTTCTTTTTTATGCATTTAAAATTAATTCTACAATCAGAATTGGCTTCCACCTTGCACATCACTTCTTCAGCAAAAATTCTGTCTCATGAGTCACCTTCTCTGTCTTAGTTGGGGAATGTACACATCCTCTCATGGTTTTTGGCTTTGGAGTAAGAAAAAAAACTGGTGATGGGTAATGTGATTATGTTCTCATGGACCTTTGATTTATTGTCTTGATTCTGCATACAGAGCATGCCCACGCACATGTGTACATGTGTGTGGGTGTGGATAGAGGGTTGGGGATTGGTCTTTTGCAGAATGAGATCCTGTAGTTTTTCTGCACTGGACATTTCCTGCATTTGGCTGGCCCAGTTGGTAAGAATACTATGCATCCTTTCTGGCCTTGACTGTTTGGAATGTTACAATGAGTTTCATTATTTATGCCCTTTCTTTGGAGTATTAAACATGTCAAATTTGGTGTAGTTTAAAGGCAGTCATAGAAAAAAATTTTAAAGGTCTCTGCATATAAGAATCTGTCCATAAGTAGTCATATAAAAAATTTCCCAAGTTTCAGTGTTGACAGATGGTGCTGCTTTGCAGTATAAGCAGCAATGTCCTCACGAGACTATTGATTTTGTTTGTGAAACATAAATCCCTAAACAGTGATGGATGGGCTGGTGAGAAGTGCTTCTTTAATAATTCAATAATTTCATTAAATAATCTAGTCCTAAGTGAAACAGAGGCGAAGAGACCTGACTGTGGACTGTATTTCAGTCTCATATGAAAATAAGACCACGGTCCATGGTTGTTTATGTTTACCTGTTTTGTTTGTTTCAGGATAAAGTGAAGTCTTTCAGCTTATGAATCCCAAGAAATAGGGCAAATGCCGTCAGATCCTTCCATGTGTCTCCTCGAAGACATTTTAAGCTCAGTCTGCCCGAATTAAAGGCAATGGCTCACATCATTTGCTTCCTAGGTAGACCTGAACATTGATTTATTTTGCCTGCTGCTGTTTAGCTCTCTTTTTTCTTAGCAGGTTCCCATCTCAGTGGAGAATGAACAGTTTGTAGGGAGTAGAAGCCAAGATGATTCCCACACAGAACTTTATTATAGCGAAGAAGAATATACTACCCAAAGCCCTTTTCTTCTGATGTGCCAGAGCAACAACCAAGAACTCTAAGAAACAAACAACCTGAAACTAAACCACAGTAACTCTGGATACACAACTAGAATTAGCCTAAATGTGTCTTCGTGCATGTGTGTATTTGTTATCTATGCAAGAAAAAGGGCCTATAGAATCAAATTGATTGACTTTACTTGATTTACTTCAGAAAAGATTTTAAAACATCAGCCAATTCATATATAACGTTGGCTTTCACAAAGAAGTTACAAAGCTAATGTTTTGTATATTTAATTCGTTATCTTAATTAGGGACTTCTGGATCATCAAAGAGATGTTAAAGTAATACAATTAAGAGTCATAGAGTAACATATGTACAATTTATTTATTTATTTTTTTGGCAAGGCTGAGAGAAATCAATTTGATATGCTAATGGATCCTAATGGGCAAGTAGCTATTAATTAAATAAATAACTCACTAGACTGAGAAGTGAAATGTCAGTACGAGGACAGCCTACTAACATTGTTGAAGAATAGTAATTAACTTATTGTCTTCAGAAGTGGCACAGATATTTGTATTTGGTTTTGCAGATATTTGTGTCAGCTCTACCAAATTAATTAAATTAAACCAGCAACTATTTAATAAATCTCTACCATGTGTACAGTGCTATACTAAGCATTTGGAATAAAACAAAAAACAACATGATCTAAATTCTTAGAGAAATTATAGTTTAGTTGGGAGATGCAAGCAATAAGTACCTTTTTTTTTTTTTTTTTTTGATAGGATCTCGCTTTGTCTCTCAAGCTGGAGTGCAGTGGCATGATCATAGCTCATGGTAACCTTGAACTCCTGGGCTCCAGTGATCCTCCTGCCTCAGCCTCCTGAGTAGCTGGGATTATAAGAGAGTGCCACCGTGCCTGACTAATTTTTTTATTTTTTATAAAGACAGGGCTGCATTACGTTGCCCAGGCTACTCTCCAACTCCTGAGATCAAGCGATCCCACCTGGCCTCTCAAAGTGCTGGGATTATAGGCACAAGCTACCATACCAGCCATAAGTAAGTTTAAAATGTAATGGTTGTACATGTCAACATCTTAGGAATGTCTTTAGGTATTGCATCATCAATTCTTTACTACTTTTTTTTTTCTTCAGAGATGGGCCGTTGCTCAGGCTGGAATTCAGTGACACGATCATAGCTCACTGCAACCTCAAACTCCTGGGCTCAAGCAATCCTCCTGTCTCAGCCTCCTGAGTAGCAGGGTTTGCAGGTGAGCACCACCACACCCAGCTAATTTTTTTTACTGTTTCTAGAGATGAAGTCTCACTGTGTTGCACAGGCTGGTCATAAACTTCTGGCCTCAAGCAATCCTCCTGCCTCAGCCTCCCAAAGGCTAGGATTATAGCCATGAGCCACTGCACCTGGCCTACTTTTACCATTGTTCATCATGATTTACTAACATTTGTTGAGAACTACTAGTTAGGAAAAAGTAACACTGGAGTAGAACCTGGATATACCAAGGAGATGTAAGTCCTGGCCTCTGCATAGGAAGCAAATGATTTGATTTGGAAGACTGACTGCTAAATGAAATCTTTATCCAAGCAGAAAGTATCATGAATGGGAAAGGGAGAGAGAGCTGAGTCGTGGGCTATTCTGGCAAGTTTGTGGAGGAAGAGAACTGGAACTTCAAGTACAGGGAGAATATGACTAAACAGAGGAGGCGGAGGTGATGGCTCAGGTAGGGACGATGGCTGGAGCCAGCTTCCTTCTGGGGTGTTGAGGGTGAGTCCGTAGAAGAGGTTTATGTAATTGGGACCACACTGTGTGGGTTCTGGGGCTTGAGGAATTTGGAGGGTGAGAATCAAAGTGGTCCTACGAAGATTGATCAGATCGAAGGGTGCCAGGGAGAGTAGAGGCCCTCATGAGAGGATGAGATGTGAGCATGCCTCCCTAAAGAAGATCACAGATTCTTTAAGGGAAAGGGCCGTGCCTTGCTTTTCCTTTGTTTGCTTTTCCTGTACATCAGTCCATAATGTATAATGCAATGTAATAACCCATTGTAGAGGAACTAACTTATGAGACTATCTAAACACAGGTGCTGACCTTTGCGTCTGATAACTGTATTTGGCCTCCTGGAACAAGAGTGCCTCATGAATAAAACAAGTTTGAGAAACCAAAGGAGATTCAAGCAGAGGTCGTTCTACAGTGAGGTGATAAATTTTGTGACTGATATCTAGGCTAGCCTAGTCGCAAGCAATCATTATTGAATTACCTGGTAATAACAACAGGACATGAACAAAATATGCATTCTAAGCACAAAGTAAATGCAAATTACTAGCTTCCTAGAGATCTGGTCAAATAAAACTTAACTTTTAATTAAACTGTGACCAAATTCATTAAAAGTTATTGTATTGTGTGATAGATAATTATCAATTAGAACGCTATTTATTTTGCTGCTGTATCCTGATTTCTTTATCTTCCTTTTCTGAAAATGTAACAACCCTTTTAGTCTTTTAGTTATAGTCATAGGCAAAAAAAAAAAATTATGTTAGAAGAATGTATTAAACATTAGTTCAAACCCGGTCATGGAAGCCTGAAGTTTTCCTTTTTCTCTACATTTTAAGTTCTTCAGATAAGTTTTACTGTGGCACATCTATTTTTTTATGCGCTTTTAATAAAATGTGGTAATAATAGCAACTAATAATGTTAACCATAATATGATAGCTGTCATTTCTCTGTATTCTCAGGATCATTTTGTGCTGAGCATTCACAACTGAGTCATAGCTGTCTATGTTAAAGGATTGTTCCTAGGTTTTATTTATCGTGTTCAGCAAATAAAGAACCCTTTTAATTCAATTGGTTTCTTGGCTGATTTGTCTCTCAGTGTGATTAATCGATGGGGCTAGGGGCCCAGCTCACATTTTCACTTAAGTCGATTGATATGTTGAGTGTGGTTGTGGTTGTTTACAGGATAAAAATCGGGTCACTGACTTAAAGATCATTTCTTCTTGTTTTTGTCCCTTAACTTTATTTTCCCCAGCAGGCTTTCTGATAACTGATTCTCTGGGTTATGGAAGCTTACAGGGAGTGGAAAAGTAGGCAGCAATTTCTCTCCATTACACAGTTTCCATAAATTTTGTTATTTCTCATCAACAATTGACGTATATCCAAAGATGATCTAAGTGTAGGTAAATGGTCAGCAATTTGTTTCACTTCTTTATCTAATGCTTTCCAATAAGCACTTTGTGGCCACTATCTAATAGAAGTTTAATAGAATTCTAAAGCTGGGAGAAAATTTGGGATCTATACCATTCCCCTCCAGCTGGCATTCGACAGGCACTCCTGCTTCTATTCTCAGGGTATCCAGACAGGATGATTCTGCAACTGCCTTTAGGAAATCCATTTCAATGTTCCTATTCCTTATGGCCAAGGAAGACGTAATTTGGCTCATATATAATCTGGTTCTTCCTTGTCTGTGCTGAAAGCCCTTAATGACAGAATACCCTTGGTAGGGCTGAAGGTATTCTGTCAAAACGCCATGATGGATTATGTGCTTGGTGACCTTCTGTGACTTTTTACAAGGCAAGGGGAGTAGAATGAAAGGGTGGTGAAGGGGGGGGACAATGCCCGTTTGCCACACCGCCATCCCAGCAGCAGGAGGAAGGTTCCCAGAGGAAAAGCTAAATGAGACTCTCCCTCCTATCCTGCCACCGCCTTGCTTCGGGGAAGCGTTAGCCAACACTTGGAACATGGGAGAAGTACCGGGAACGAGAGATTCTATTCTCCACTCTGAAAGCCTAACAGAAGGAGAAACTATTTGGGAAAAGAAAGACAATCTCTCTCCTCCGTACTCAAGAGTTGCCATTTACAGGATTCTTGTAAGTTTAATGAAAGGAAAAACTGACTCAATTGCACATCTCCTATAATATATCCCCTGACATATGATACATATCAGAATACATTTAGTGTTAAATACCTGTGTGCATTTTTCTTACTTGATTTGAGTTTTCCCCCATAAAATAGCTAAAAACAAAAAAGAGCTCACTACCTTTAGAGGAACTTAGTAAGAGTCTGTGATAACTGAGTCAAGGGTTTGCTACCTGCTCAGGTAGAGAGAACATCTCTTTACTGCAAAGAAGCATTGCCTACCCTCCTTTTAAGCCACCCATACAACAAAGGCTACTTTCAGTTTGTCCAGAAATAAAGTCAGAATTATAGACAGGGGGAGGGTTGCAGGCAACACTGTGGCCAGAGCCCCGTTTGGATTTGTAGCACATTTATTGGTGAGAAACACTGCCACCAAGTCATGAAGCAGCATATCTTAGATGACAAAGTTTTAAAACTTCTATGTTTGTGCTATCCCACATCGGCGTTCCTATCTGTGAAATTCCCTAACTACAATGTATTGTGTGTCCTGTCTCCCCAACTAGCTTGAAAGCCAGATCACCTCATCTGAACCCTTGGCACCTGGCACAGTGTCTGAAAATGAATAGGCGTTGGTCAAACAACTGTGGAGTGAATGAATAAACATAGAAACTGCCTTCTTTCTAATAAATTTATCCAGGAAGACTGGTTGATTCTTCTTTACAAGAGCTTTTCTCTACTGGTTCCTTGATGGAAAAAAGAAAAGTAAAACTAGGTTTTACTCAAGACTATTCCTGGGGACGATATGGCTTGTGCCTGTAATCCTAGCACTCTGGGAGGCTATGGCGGGAGAATCACTTGAGGTCAGGAGTTTGAGACCAGCCTAAGCAAGAGCGAGACCCTGTCACTACAAAAAAAATGATAATAACAATAATAATATAAATGATTCCTGATGAAAGCCATAGCAATTTAGGGACTGAGAAAGGCAAGGAGGAAGGTGGCCTGGGAAATGGGGAAAAACATCATTGGAGTGTTTTGGGCATTTACACAGGTTGGTTTCTGCTGGACACTTGCTGAGGGAGGGTCTAGAAGGAAATTCATTTCATTGTTCAGTGTGCAGAAAGCTGTAGGTGTGAGGTACAAAGTCAAACCCAGGGGAACATGCAAATGAAATTCATGTTTCCCCGAACACATTCTATAGCTCTTCATTTCTCAGGCTAGCTTAAACTTGTGGCAGTTTTCTCTCTGGACCAATGCGTCATTTATTTTGGTTCTACTAAGTCACACACCACTGGAATGCAATTGGTATTCTTACCAACCAAGAACCATCTGCTCTTTTCTTGACAACAGCTATTCTGTTCCGGCTCTTTCCACCTCCTGCTTCTTTCAGTTTTCTCATATATTTTCAATCTTATGCATTCTTTTTTCTGTGAATAAGAAGCAGTGAACGCCTGAGGAATTATCTCTTTGGATATATTTTTTTCCCCTCAGGCACTGGAATTTTAAATTGTTGTTTGTTCCCTTTCAGAGTTTTGATCTTCTACATGTAAAACAAAATGTTTATCTGTAACATTGGCAAAGGGAAATGTAGTTTTCCGAAAAGCTTCTCTACATTCCTTAGATAAATCATGAGTCACTATTTAACTGGTGACCATTTAATGTCATAATATTTCCTCTGTTTTTCAAAAATCAGGTAGGAAGGGTAAATAGTTTCCAGAGAAAATGACAGGTAACTGACGAAGACAATGTGACTTTGATGTAGTCTTGTCCCCGCTCTGAGTGTGTTTGATGACAGGCTTCTTGGCAATGGTCAAGACATGTTCAGTTAGAATATCAGAGATGCAAACACATTCCTGGGTAGGGGGTGTTTGCCTAGAATATGCGGCTTTCACACTCATGTTTAAATTTTATTTCTCATCCATTCATCCACGTGGTTTAAAGGGAACTTTGCCAGACTTAAAGTAAGGGGATATGGGTTCCAGTTCAACTCCGTGGCAAGTTACAAACCTTTCTGAACCTGAATTTCCTCATCTGTAAGATGCAATTAATGACACCTACACTACAAAGGTGTTAGGAAAATTAACTGGGACAGCATATGGAAAATCTTGGAATCAGCTGCTGTGCAACAAATGTTGGTTGAATTTTAATCTGCAATTACTAAAGTGAAGTCCAGAAATGAGATGGTGAATCTAGATAATTCATCCTTGCTTCAATTATTTGGACCTTTTGCATAAAGAGAAAGGCTTGGGGATTCAATTATCTGCTTAATTACTCAATTCTGTTCTGCATCTTCTAAGCAAGCTTAGAATATAACAGGCAATCATATTCTTTCTATAGGCAATTACTTCCAGGGATGAAAGGGTTATGGAATTGCCTGTCCCATTTTGTTCAAAGATTTGTTTTTAAATGACACTATTGAAAGAGACAATCTAATGTAGCATGTCAGCCCCACATCAAAATAAACTTACTGCTATTTTCCAAAATTCTTTGGGTTTATTAAGGTGTCATGAATTTAGTTAGTAAGATTTCCATCACCCTTTACTCCATTTGTAGTGACCAAAGAATCAAACGTTGTTAAAACCACCTATTAATCAATTTGCTCTTCTGCTTTTCAGCAATTGAGTTTCCCAGATGAAACAGTATATCAACTTTAACCCTTTTCTATTAAATTAAAGCTTTTCTTTTACTAGCCAGGACCATTTACACCATTTTGTATTAAAACTATTCATCCTTATGTTGTTAATCATTAAAATAATTAAAATTGTTTTAACTAGGCATGCTTTATTTTCCAGACTCATTTAAGTCTTTATGCCCTAATAATTCTTGGAGTCATCAAAGGCCCTATGTAATCTTTTAATTGGGCATTTTCATTTTGATGTATAGATTTGCTATTGACTTACTAATGACTAAAAGATGAATTATAAAAATATCCCCCACCCTCTAGCATCTATTATCTGTAATACCTCATCAGTCTTCCCAGGCTTCAAACAAGTTCCCCTTTGGCTTAATTTTATTGCTTCATCAATTTTAGGTATCATAATCCATTGAAATTAAATTCATTTGGTTGAAATCAATAAAATACCATATAATTATTGTCAAGTTTTCTTTTAAAATAACATCTTTTATATAGAAAAATTTCAGCAGTATATTTTATATCTTTGCTTTTGCCTGTATTTATTAAGAAATATATTTCACTTCTAAGCAAAAGCACTTATAGCCAAAAGCAATTATAGCCAAATTGAAAGCTGATAGATACTGCAAATGACCACCAGGAATCTTGTTTTTTCTGAATAAAATATTCAGTGGAAAAAAAAAAAAGAAATATTTGCTGAGGTTCAATATTGTATTCCTTAAGGGTCCCAATAGGAAAAAAATAAACACATGCAAATGAAGTAATTGAAAGGGTTTTAATAAATGAACTATGTAAAAAGGTGCAAGCAGGGTTGAGGGAAACTAAAAGGTAGGGGAATCCGTTCCAGAGCCAGCCACAGTGGGGAGCCATTACCCATCACAGGCACAGAGGAGAAAGGGACAAGTACCTTTATTGGAACCTAAGAGAGTTAACTGTACCTGTAAGAGAGGACTGACTGCCAGAAGCTATGTGTTTGTTGGAGGATGTAGCCAATCCGATGTGACTGTGCAGTGAGGGAGCTAGGCAAATAAACACCCTGAACTCATTCTCCTGACTTTCCAACTTGTACTAGGAGCCACCACTGACTAAACCCAACTGGAAGCTAGAGTCAGGAGTGCCTTTTGACACAGTTCACATAGGTCAGCCTTCTGTGGCACAAAGCAGGGCGGAGGATGCTAGAACATGCCTCTGAAGGGGCGGAGGGCAAATATCAGGTACTAAGCCAATGGGTCTCAAACACTGTGATCCATTCATTTTAATTGAACAAACATTGATGGAACATCTATTAGATGAGAGCCACGTTAGTGGGCTCTGAGGATATAAAGATAAATAAGGAGAGCTGGACTAGGGTGAGGCAAGCAAGATACCTAGGGCAAACTTGCATGAACTTGACAGCACGTCCTTAAATTTTGCACTGAGATTCTTCACTTGCTTCACTGTAATCCCGGTCCTATAAATAAGGAAGCCCCAGCCCCACCTTCAAGGATTTTTCAATCTAGCCACACAAACATGAAGGTACAATTACAAGTGCCATGCTACAAGTAGAAGAAGTATTCTGAGAGAACGAGTGCCTGAACAATAAATCTCAATTACGGGATCTGGTACGCCTCCTCAGAGAACAGGTCATCCACACTGGGTAGTGAAAGACAAGTAAGGTTTTCAGAAATTTATTTGTTCAAGTATTTACTGAGCTTTCACTATACACCAAATGCTGTTTTAGATGATAGGGGAAGGGCAGAGACCAAGATAGAGAAGGTCCTTGCTCTCATGGCCCTTATGTTCTGGTGGGGGCAAAAGATAATAAAAAAGTAAACAAATGAGGGAATGTCAAGTAGAGAGAAGGACTGGATGCTCAGAGATATGGATGTTTTGCATTTCTGCATGTCTTCTGAGAAGAGGCACTAACTGTCCTTTTATTCTGAACTATCTTTTCAAGGCAGTTTGTATAGCAAACAGCTTTGAAAGATATAGTGTCCCCCTTAGGAGCAGGGGGTAGGTAGGTTTACTGGCCATTATAAAAGATGTGGGTCCCTAAGCTCATGGCTCCTCATCTGCAGTATGTGCACACTCATGTAGGCCCCTCCACATCACTCATATTGAATTTGAGGAGCAAAGGGAAGCAACACAAATACTAAGCTCTTGCCATCTGCTGTGCTGTGGGTAATGAGGTGCTTTGCCTTTGAACCAGGAGTCTGTCGTCATCCATGAAATGGTGGCAGCTTACGTTGTTAATCTGCAAGCAGGGTAAAAATCTCAGACCCTTCATACTTTTCAGCAGCTTTTGGTGAGAGTGTAAGATGCTGACAGAGACATGGCTTTCTGGAAAAGAAAGGACGAGTATCATATGGGCCAGATTCAGGAATATAAAAGGACTCCCTGGAATCTAGCAGTAATGCTCTTACCCAATTGGTGAGCCTGGTTTGTGGGGGATTAGTAAGGGCCCCCTGTTCTACCTGTTAATATCTTTAAAGACCAAGGAAAGAGAGGTAGGAATAAAACAAGCCACCAGAACCATACTTTGGTTGTGTTCACTTGCCTCTGGGTGGGAAGAAGAAGAAATGTCACAGTGACAATAGGGCAGCAAGTCCTGTGGCCAGAAGGCAATATCAGTCCCCCGATATTGACATAAATGGTGTCAGCAGTGAGGACATAGAGCTCCAGACAGACTAAAAACATTAGAAGTTCATTTGGTTGCACTGTTCTTGTGACTGCTTAGAACTGAAAGTGAATGCACAGCCCTGATTACTGGTGCAGAATCACCTTCTTCTTCTGCACCTTCCGGGGTCCTCCCTCCCCCTTAATCTTGACCTCAGCTGCTTTAAAGATTATTGGGCCTGGCCCAAGGCCTCCCTGTCCCCAAGGGCAACTGGAGGCCATACACACCCATCTGAGTGTATTGGGAAACTTTGGGGAAAGAAAGGCATCAAACGTTTAAGTTCTATTGGACATAGGTAACCGACCCATGAAGCCCCAGTTGATAGAAGTTGGGTTGGGTATACCAGAAGAAGGGAACCTAACATGACTTTGTGAATAAGGCACTTTAGGCAGATTCAATGGGTTGTTCTTGTTGCTTCTACATATGAATCTATAGTGTGAATTGATGTTTTATATTCTTGTACCTCCCTGTGCCCTAAGTTGCCAGAGGGGATTCTTCTGGTCAGGAAGAGCCTCATGTGTAGAAGTGTTAATGAGATAATTAATTGGCATTTGCTACTAGTGGATTAACTGGGATTTACCATAAATGCCTCTACTCTCTGACACCCAAAGTTTTCACTTTGCAGATGATATCCTTTTGGTTAGCAAGTCAGAAGTCTGAGTTTCAATGGTCCTGACTGTGGTATGTCTGCCAGCAGGGGTGGCTGATAAACCCTGACAAAACTCAGGGACCTGCTCACTGAGTGAAGCTTTTGGGACCATAGAGGGAATCACAATGTTCCATCAGTCAAGGAAAAACTACTGTTTCTAGCCAATCCCCACCAAAAAGGAGACCCAGCACCTAATTGTACTTTTTGAGTATTAGAGACAGTATGTGCCTCACTTGGGCATTTTTCTTGTTCCTTTATATGGGCTAACTTGAAAATCAGCACCCTGTGAGTGGGGCTCAAAGAAAAAAAAAACTAACAATAACAAGAAGTTTATTATTAACCCTTTGAGTTATATGTCTCTGTGACTGATGATTTTGCTGATTGGAACATCTGATGAAAAGAGACAGCCTTCACCTAGAGGTGCCCCTTGGGATTTTTGACTTGTTGCCCCCCTGATATGGCTACAGTACACTTCTTTTGAAAAGTAGCTATTAGCTTGCTATCTGGCTCTTGTCAACATTGGATGCCTGATTCATGGAGACCTCTTGACTCTCCAATCTGCTGTTCCGTCTGTGGAGTAGGTCAACTTGGACTCAACCACTAACAAGGTGGGAAGGACACTGTTTGTCAAATAGGAATGGTATGTTCAAGGATGCAGCCACCCTGGCCCTAGCAACTTCTCAGCATTGCATGAAAAAGTGGCAGTTAATCCTCTGGGGGAAATTTTATTACAACCCTACCACCTGAAGCAAAGATACTGGCTCAATAGAGCCTTCAATCCATAGAGATGCCCCTTAATCCGAAGTTAGCAAACTACAGCCTGCAGATTAGCCGCCTGTTTTTGTAAATAAAGTTTTACTGGAACACAAGTATGCCCATTCATTTATGTATCGTCTACTTCTGCACTATTGTGGGAGAGGTGAGCAGTTGCAATAGAAAGCATACAGCAAATAAGTCTAAAATATTTACTATCTAGCCCTTCAAGAAAAAGTTTGCAGATCCCCACTGCAGATGCCTGGGCCTGGTTCACTGATGGTTTGGCAAAGCTGAATCCCAGTAGTGCCCACTGGGCTACTGCAGCTGTTCAGCTTTGCAGAGGCCAAATGGATGTGGTTGTTCCAAACAGTGGGACAGAAATAAAAGCCTTCTCATTGTGCTGTTTAATGTTCCCTTGATGAACTGTTTTACTGACCCTTGGGGTGTTTCCAAAGGCCTAGCTACTTGGAAAACCATAGATTGGCAGATTAAAGACATCCCTCTTTGAGGCTATGAATTGTGTTAACAAAACAAAACAGTCTGGCTCACTCATGTAGATGTTCATTATAAGAACCCATTCTTTGACTAAATCAACTGGAATCAAACTGCTGACCAAGCCTGCACATCCTGGATTGCCACCATTGCTGCTGCAACCCATCGTTATACCACACATGGCAACACATCCACCATAATACACTGAGCACAAACTAAAGGATTCTATGTTTCTGAGGCTGCCACTGCATGCTAGACTTGTGAGTCCTGCCATAAGCTGGCCCATTTGTCTCATGGTGTGGGCAGCCACATTGCAGGGGCTTAGTTTCCATGTACTCCTGATTAATGTACCACATGGAATCTTTGACCCCCCCTGTTAGAGCTATCAGTGGTGCTTCACTGCTGTAGATACTTTTTCAGGTTACGGTGCTGCTGTGGCAGTCTGGTTAACTGACTCCAACCACACCATTGCGGCTCTTGAAACTAATATGCATAATATATTTGGTTTTTAGGACCATTTTCAGTCTGACAGTTATACAACTTTTATCACAAAAACCACTCAACAATGGCAGTAATAGTCAAGTTAGCCAATGGTCCTTCCATGCTCTGAACCATTCACAGGCATCTACTAGTGTTGAGCGTCAGAATGGCCTCCTCAAAAATTGACTCAGAAAGATTTCTGATTATCCCTCTATAGCAGGTTAAATGGTAGCCCCCAAAAGATATGTGCATGTCCTAATACCCAGACCCTGTGAATGTTACTTTATTTGGGAAAAGGGTTTTTGAAGATGTATTAAATTAAGCATATTGAGATGAGATGTTCTGATTTACCAGGTAGGTCCTAAATTTAATGGCAAGTCTCCTTATAACAGAGAGGAGAAGAAACACCACAGGGAAGAAAACCATGTGAGGATGGTGGTAGATGCTGGAGTTACGCAGCCACAAGTCAAGGAATGCCTGGAGCTACCAGAAGCTGGAAGAGGCAAAGAACAATTCGTTCCTAGGCCCTTCAGAGGAAGTACATCCCTGATGACACCTTGATTTGACCTCCAGAACAGTGAGAATAAATTTCTGTTGGTTTAAGCCAGCCAATTTGTAGTAATTTGTTACATCAGCCCTAGGAAGCTAATACAACCTCCCTTCACTCTTCCTGGCCCACACTCCTTAGTAAGGCAGTTGGTCATTGAACATGGCTATCCCCAGCAGGGATAACCCACTACAGGCTACTTCTTGGGTAATGATTATGATGAAAGGGATGGAAGGTATATAGCTCTATTTTGAAATTTTGGATTATGCCCTGACCATTCCTGGGCCTGATGCTTCTTTGGTTCCCTTAATAGCAACCCCAGGCCTCCTAGTCAGCAGACTCTCTTGAGGGCAGCCTGGCCAAAAGGTGGCTTAGGATATTTAAACTTAATTCCCTTTCAGCCACCAGATTCTCTTGTTGTACTGATATGGCCCTGGATCATAAGGACAATTTGGTTGAGTACGCTGCCCACCAAGTCTCCCATGGGGGCTGGGGTGGGGCATGGTGGCTCACAGGCCAAAGTAGAGAACATGATAGATCTCTGTAAGTTTACAAAAGTGTCCTTTTTCTTTTGCATGTGATGCTATCAGATGAGAGATCTGGGATGATTAGAGAAAAGATGATATTGTAGCTATTCAAATGAGACACACTGATTTTGAGACAGTGGGAGGAAAGCAATGGCCCCAGCAACTGGGGAAGGACTACTTTAGATCCCAAGGGTCTTTCAGAATCACCACCTCATGAGCCTTCCTCATGAAAGAAAACACCTGGTATATCTCTCTCCCAAACTGTTGCAAGCATCTCTCCTCTAGGTGATTCCAACCACTATTTCCATCATTCCTTTTAAGCTTTCTGAGAAATCTACTAGCTCTTACACTTCCCCTGCAAAAGTGTCACCTGTCACCTTTAGAGGTCTTCTATACCTGTTCTTGGTCATTTCATGAGACAGATGAATGTCACCTGGTTGGTGGTTTAGAAAACTGGGGCAAGTTGGACTGACTGCTATCAGCTAGTCCTTCAAAAAAAAAAAAAAAAAGACTAAGGTAAATTATTCCAGTTGAACTGGGTACCCTAAGGCCTGCCAGCTAGCCAAGAGTCTACCCTGGAGGCACTCTCAACCTGTGCTCCTGACTAATGGAGGGAGCCAGCATTAACCTGCATCTGTCCTGAACATACAAGGACTTGCATCTTATGGACAGTTATAAGAGAACTTAAAATGTTTAAGGAAATACCATTTTGGACATGCAAGGCATTAAAGTAAGCTTCAACTCACTTGCCATGGTTGCTAAGAAGTGCCCTAAACCTCTTTCCTGTGGGCAGTGGTAAAATCTATGGAATTGCTGATACATCCTGCTATACTTGGATTAATGCTTCGAGCCAAGTGCAAATGTCACCATGGAAACTTAAAACCACTTGGCTTTCTAATGTGGACCCTGATATCTTACAGGATTTTTCATCTGGTTAGATCTGGGACCATGAGGGGGCATGGTTAAGCTTTACACTACAGGTTGGCCTCATCCTTTTGCTCAGAGTCCTATCAATAGTAGTAGCCTTAATGGGACAAATTTGTATGACACAATACGTATGAGACAAATTGAATAGATTTGATTCCAACCTTTGTTGTTCAGATTATTCAGAGTGGCTGATAGAGCAGTATATTCATGGGAAAATTTACCAGAAGCCAACACAATGTAGAAATAAGGGTTGGACATTATTGGGAGATAATTCTCGAAGGTTCTGTCAAGTTTCTGCATGTCTTTTAAGCAAAGGCATAAACTTCCCTTTTGTTCTGGAGTATCTTTTTAAGGATGTCTGAATAGTAGATAACCTTGGATGATAAAGCTGGTGTCTCTGGAGCAGAGTAGGTTTGATTACTATCCATCCTAACAAAGATAATATCTCTCTCTAGAGAAATGGTCAGGTAGCTTTGCTTTCTGTGTACTTTAAAAGATTCAGCTTCCCTAAGTCCTAGGTTCTTCAGCTGTGACACAACCCACGGTGTATGCCGTATCTATCTGGGCCATACTGTTTCTCCCTAGAACTTGGGTAGCAAGAAGTACTAGCACAAACAAAAAGCTCCTGCTGCTTCTTGTGCTCTGAGTAATAAGGTCATTTTTCTCTGAGCCAGGAGTCTTGTGTCTTGAATCAGCATCCATGAGACCATGGCAAGGCAAGTTCTTAGCTTGCAAGTATGGTAAAATTTCAGACCCTTCATGGTTCTTAATGCTAGGAAGAAGATTCAGTGGGGGAATAAAGAAGAGTGGATGGCAAAGAGGGAAGCATTAGATCAGGAAGTCCAGAAAAGGCTTTCCGTGAGAGGTGACATTTAAATGCAAACTGGGATAATGAGAAGGAACCAGAAAGCAAGATAGAGGCAAAGATTAATGCAAAATCCCAAGGCAGGAATGAGACTGGACTGTCTGAGGAAAATAAGGAAGCTGAGTGTGACTAGAGGACAGTAAGTAAGGAGGCCAGAGGGAGGAAATGAGACTGGAGAAAAGGACAGAGGTCAGGCCATGTGGAGTACCATAGGCACTGGCAGAGTAAGTTGCTCTTGCAAAGTCTTGACTAACAACTGAGTCCAATCCTTTAATAAATTAACCACACTGCACCTCATTTCGGACTTATTCCCCTCCAACCCATTCATCTGGACTTTGTCAGAAATGCAAATCTGACCACACCATACCCCTGCTTAAAACCCATCATTGATTGCTCAGTGCGTGCGGAACAAAGTTCAGACTATTCAATGTGGCACACAAGGCCCCCCTGATGGGGGCACACCTCCACCTCTTGCACAAAGCCTGTGGTCCACCCCACAGCTTTATAGCTCCAAGCCATTTCTCATCTGTATGTTTTCAATATGCTTCTGTCTGAGTATGGGCAGAATATCCTTTCAGCATACTTCCTCCCATGGACTTTCTGAGAAGTTCACACTCATCTTTCAAGGCCCAACTCAAATACCTTCTTTATGAAGCTTTCCCTAACAACCTCCAGCAGATGTGATTCTTTCCTTTGAAAACCCACTGCACTGCATACTCACCTTTATTATAGCACCCATTACTGGACATTACTGGTTTGTAAGCCCACATCCTCCAATGGACAGAGCTCACTGACAGTAGGGATTATGTCATGTATTCATTATCCTCAGCACCTAGGACAATTTTTACCACATAGCAGGTGTTTGGTGAACACATATTTGATGAATGAATGAATGCACTAGGTTCCAAGAATTTCAATTTATTTTTTCATCACATAAACCCTGATTCTTAAAATTATTATCCAACAATAATATCCTATTAAAATCGATTTATTAAGGTATAGCTCACATACAGTAAAATAATTTAAGTATATGTTTTAATGAATTCTGATAAATTTATACACCCATAACTATCACCACAATCCACAGGCAGAACTTTCCCAACATCTCCAAAAGTTTCCCTGGCCTCCTTTCCAGTCAATTTCCTCCTGGCCCAGACAACCACCGATCTGATTTTTGGCATGGTAGATTAGCTTAAACTATTCTAGAATTGTATAAATGGAATCATTGGTATGCATCTTTGTGTGTCTGACTTCCTTCGCAAAATGCAATGTTTTTGAGATTCGTCTATGTCATTGAGTGCAGTAGTCTTTTCTTTTTTGTTGCTGAGTAGAATTCCATTGTGGGAATATGCCATAATTTGATTATTCATTCATCTGTTGATGGACATTTGAATTGTTTCCATATGTTTTGAGATTATGAATAAAACTGCTGTGGACGTTCATCTTTTTGTGGACATATGTTTTTATTTCTCTTGGGTAATACTTAAGAATGGAATTGCTGAATTGCGTGTTAATTTCCTTAGAAATTGTCAAGCTGTTCTCCAAAGTGGTTGTACTATTTTACATTCCCATCCGCAATGAAGAGTTCCACGTTTCTCTATATCCTTACCATACTTGGTATTGTCAGCCTTTTAGCCTTTTTATTATACTAATGCCCATTCTTGTGGGTATGTAGTTGGTATCTGTGGTTTTAATTTGCATTTCCCTGGTGACTAATAATATTGAACATCCTTTTATGTAATTTTTTGCCATATGTATATCTCTTTTTTAGCATCTATTCAAATCTTTTGCCCATTTTTAAATTGGGTTGTTTGCCTTTAATTATTGAGTTCTAAGAGTTCTTTAGATAATATGGAGTCAAGCCTTTTTTTCAGATAAGTTTTATGAATATTTTTTCCCTGTCCAACAACATTTACTTTTAAAATCACTTTCATTTCAAAAAAGCTATCTCTAATAAACTACATTTTGCTTAGTTCAAGACTACTGTTGTTTGTTCAAGGTTCATGTCACATTTTTTAAACAGCTTTAAAAGGGTAGTGTATTTTATGCACATTCATTTCTATTGCTCATTTAATGCACTGGTGTTTATTAATGTCCATTGACCAAAATTCTCTGGCTAGTCACATACTTGTAGCTATGGATTCTTCTTAAATTTCCTGTTTTCAGATCCCTGGCTTGGCTGAAAACTAATCCAATCACTATAATCAGGTGAAAGTCACACTAGCTCCATGTGGCAAGGACTGCCATAGCCTATCCCAATATCATTGTCCCTTTTCTACTGCTTTTATCAGAGGAGGCAATGTGCTTAGCTAAAATACATTTCCCAGCCTCCTTGCAGCTGTATGTGGCCATGTGATTAATCCTGGACAAGATGTTGTTGATTCCTTGTGGGAAATACATGAAGAGAAAGAGAAAGATAATACTTTTTTTTTGTAGTCAGAGTTTTTAGGCTTAAGACAAGTGCCAGTGGTTACCTTATACTTATTTTAAGATTATTAGATGTTATATTGTGATTAGTTCTTCCCCCTTTCCCTTTGCTCCTCTTTCCCTCCTCTCCTTTCCTTTCTCCACTATATTAGTCAGGGTTCTCCAGAAACAGAACCAATAGGGCATACACAGATACACAGAGATTTCTTATAAGGTATTGGCTCACATGATTATGGAGGCTGAGAAGTCCCACACCTGCCATCAGTCAGCTAAAGGCCCAGAAAAGTCAGCAGTATGATTCTAGTTCAAGCATGAAGCCCTGAGAAAAATGGGAGCTAATGGTATAAGACTTAGACCAACTCCGAAGGCCACCAACCAGGAGCACCAATGTCTGAGGGCAGAAGATGGATGCTCAGCTCAAGGGGAGAGTGAATTTGCCTTTCCTCTTCATTTTTGTTCTATTTGGAGCCCTCCATATATTAAATCTGTAATCCCCAATCCCCTGGTTGGTGGCCTGTTAAGGACCAGGCTACAGAGCTCCACCGTTCCCTGTCCGTGGAAAAACTGTCCTCCATGAAACTTAGGAAGTGGGGTTGGGTGGGGTGAGGGTGGGGGAAGGCCTGCACAGCCGAGGTGAGCAGCAGCAGGTGAGGGAGTGAAGCTGCGTCTGTATTTACAGCTGCTCCACCACCTGGGCTCTGCCTCACCTCCTCCACGATTTGTGGAAAAAAATCGTCTTCCATGAAACCAGTTCCTGGTGCCAAAAAGTTGGGGACTGCTGTGTTAAATGATGCCCACCTTTATTGGTGAGGGTGATATTCTTTAGTCAGTCTATCAGTTCAAATGCTAATCTCTTCCAGAAACACCCCCACAGACACTTCTAGAAATGTTTTACCACCTGGCTGGACATCCCTTACAACAGTAAAATTGACATATAAAATTGACCATCACACATCTTTCCTCCTTTTCCTTTTCTTCTATCTCCCCTGCTCTCTCATCTCTCTTCCCTTTCTCCAGAATAAGACCTTTATATCTTAAGTATAACTTTGTAACTCTAATAGGTGGTTAGACTAGAGGCGGTCACTTAGCCTTAAGTGACTCGAAACTGAAGGATGATGCAGTGGAGCATAGTTTTATTTTGATGTACAGTCTCTCTTAAACTTCCATTCCAGGCTCTTTTATACGTCTTCTCTGGCATTTGACATCATTTGCTTTAAATAATCTGCTGTTCCGTGGTTCTGGCTTTCCATTGCCTCCTACACATCTGTTTGGATTGATATTCTGCTGTTCGTCATGCAAGCATGATTTCACTTTGAAAATGATTTCCATTTGATGGATGCTCTGGTGGTTCAGGCAAGCATGGTCTTGTGTTTTTAACATTGTCTTCAGCTGGTCTCAGTACCCCGACAGCCATCCCTCACGGTCTCAGTCATTCACGCATGCTGGCTGCAGACGTCTTTGTAATTAAATGCCAGAAATGCTGTATTCCTTGGATTAATCTACATTGGGGCTTGGCAAACTATAGCTGGTGGGCCAAATCTGACCCTAGTCTGTTTTTTTATGGCCTTTGAGCAAAGACTGGTTTTTAGATTTTTAAAGTGTTGTAAAAGCAAACAACAACAACAAAAAAGAATATGTGATAGCGTCTGTAGATAGCCTACAAAGCCTGAAATATTTACTATCTGGCTCTTTATTGAAAAAGGTTGCTTAAACCTGATCTATGTTAATAAAATTAAGTTTCTATGTAGCACTACATCATGCAAAACAGCAAGCTGCGTAACCTCCCAACTTAGAGACTCTTCTTGGCATGGTGTGAGTGTAAGTATAAGCTATGCAGAATACACAAAATATACTTTAGGGAGATCCCGGGGAAGATTTCAAAAGATAATTATCAATCTGCCAAAGCAGCTGAAACACTGACATTCAGTGCAAGACTGTTTATGATTGAGTGAGACATACTAGACAAACAGTGGTTGCAAATAAGCCCAAACTGAAAGGACCAATGCTCCAAATTATATAAAAATTCAGCTACTTCTCCTTTGGCCTTCTCTATACCAGGCTGTAGGGGAATAGCACCAAGGATTTATTTATCTGTTGATGGGCAATGATTTACCCAAGAGAACTCAGGGGAGGTTAGCTAGTATTAACTCTTTCACTCATTCATACCACTCATTCATATTGTTCATTATACAGCAGAAAGGGACAAACCTTAGTTATTAGCCTTATATCTTATGACATTTGAACTTGAACACAATACCAGTGAGAAAACTTCGACCCTACTGTCCCTCTAATCTACCCCCCATTCAGCTTTTTTTCTCACTCAACCCCCTTCACAAACTCCTTACCTTGTGCCATATATTCCCTTGTGTGCCTTTTTGCACAGGGAAGTCTCCACCTGGAACACCCTTCCCCTAATGCTGTCTATGGAGATTCTGTTCATCCTTCACCTTGTAATTGGCTCCGTGAACGAACACAAAATACCTTCCCCCCATGTATGTTTCCTCTGTAGCTTTCTTATGCTTTGCCTAAGCCAGTAGGGCTTCATGATCAGAATATTATAATCTTTCTGTTTAGCTAACATTTTTACCTCTTGAGTTGTCTCCCAGAAACAGCAGATGCTTCACAGGATAACAATGTCAAGACTCACATTCATCACCAACCTGCAACTTCTGAATAATGGTGCTTTCAACACAACCTGTCCCAATACATGTAGCCACCTTCCCGAACCCCTTATAAAAAGCCCTACCCTCAGTTGGTTGGAGAAACAGATTTGAGGAAGTTCTCCCATCTTCCTGCTAACATAATCTGTAATAAATTCCTCTTCTTCCTTGGCAATACAGTCGGCTCAGTAAGTGGCTTTCTGTGCTGCAAGCAACTAGACCTAGACTGGAAACTGCTTGTGGGTTGGGTAAGAACCTTCACAAGGAAACCTTCCCAGATCCCCTCAGTCATTGTTCTTTCCTCTGTGCCCTATGGTGTCAATGGTCCTGGCCCAATTTTTAGGCTTGTTTCTTGGTCTGGAGGTCCTCCACCAGGCAGATAGTGTAAACTCAAGTTGTACACTCAATGTGTCACAGAACTGGGGTTTTGATTATTGGTGACTGTTTTCCAACCCAAGGCCCCAGAAGACCTTCCTTAAGGCTTTCTGGGACTAGTGGGGAGTTTTTCTGGCTCCTTTACCCTGGAGGAGGTGTTGCCCCACAGCTCTGACTGGCATGCCCAGGGTCCAGTTGGGCTCCCAGCCTAACGTGGCACCTGGACTGAACTCCCTGCCCTTGAGTCAGCTGCCCCAGGGGCCTCCATCCCATTCCGGCCCTGTAGGCTGCTGCCATGTCACACGCGGCTCTGGCTTTGGCTTCTGTCTTCGTTTCTCCTTCTTGCCTTTCTACTTTCTCTTGTGCTTGGCTTGCAGTAAAACTGTTTTGTGTTGTTGTCATATTTTATCCAGCATTTCTATGTTTGGGGAGCTGGGTGTAAGGATGGTGATGCAGGAGGGAAACTGCTCATGTTGGCTCATTCTGCTATTTCACCTGATGGTCGTAAAACAGTATAAAGTTGTTTCATTATCGAAGTTGTCACAATTATTTATTCTATTTAATCTGAGTAAACAGAAAGATCTTGAGTACACTTCCTAGGTAATATTACTACTTCTCTAACATCTAGATAGCTGGAGTTCTCATGCAAGATTGTTTCTGAATTCTTCCAACTAAAGAAATAGATAGATCCTGGTGAGGAAAAGTTAAGTTGCCAAAGATGTCTGGGAAAAAAGGAATGGACAGAAGGAAATTTCAGACTAATAAAAATATAGTCAATTTCCAATTACCTGGGCAGATAGCATTTTGCCACAGTGCAGATAACCAGGAATTCACTGAGTGGCACAGTCAACCCTATGCCGAATAATGTTTCAATTTGAATTATAAGTTAGCATTCTGACCTCACACTTGACGCACTTTTCATATAACTAGAATGATAGTTATAGCTAGGCCAACAAAAGATGATATATATTTAAAATAACTTGTATCAATATTTTAAAGGCCAAATCTGATTTTACAGGTCAGTGAACTAACTTTATGCAATTTCAATCAAGGTCACAATGGAGGAATAATTTAGGATAGTTAAAAGCCATTTATATCAGGATATTATTAATATTTTATTTCTAAATATGTATCTATAATAAAATTAAGACAACTTGACCAATTGGCAATGCTCATTTTTTAGTTAGTGAACCTATATATCTTTATATAAGCTTATATGTAAATATATAAAAATTATATGTTTTTCATTTGAAATAACAAATATCCTCATTTCCTCCTTCTCCCAGAGTGAATCCTTGAATTCATTCCTATAATACTCATGACTGGGAAAACACTGAGTTAAATCTTTATGACAGACAGGGTGTGTTTATTGCCAAAATGCCATTGGAACAGATACTGAGTATTGTGCCATATCAACAAGGATATGGGAGCAAAAAAAGACTCAAGAAGGATGAAGGGATCCCTTGTTTTATTCCATTTCATGGAGTCAGAGGTTTTCATAGTCAGAGACTCAGACTGCGAAGCACAGTTCCATCTTTGTGACACACGTAAAACCAGGCTCAAGAAAGGCGAAATGACTTGCTCAGGGTCACATGGCTGGAAGGAGGGCTGCGGCTGGAACCCAGGCCTCTCCGTAGACAGTCTCTCAGAAGCACATTCATTAATGGGATCACCTAAGGAGCTTTATGTAACAGCACTTGAAGACAGTGGGCTCATTTGGAATAAGTTTCTACATCGTGGCTTAATAAGCACTGCCTGTGTAAGTGTAGCTTTGTTACAGAAAGAAGACACATAATTGGTATATATATTTTTTCCTGCTAGTCCTTTATTCTAAACCATCTAAATGTTTCTAAACATTCTGTATTATAAGGAATTGCAACTCATTCCCCATATTTTATGCAGAGTGTGCATAGTACTGAGATACTATTTATGTGGGCAGGTTGGGAGTTGTGATGGGAAGCTAAAGATGAATAGGGCAATGAGAAAAGAGAGAGAGATTGAATTTTCTTAGGTAAACTTTGAAATATAATATGGAAAAAAAATTAAGAGTGTGTGTTTTAAGGGACAGCTGGGATGCTAGCACTTTGTTGCAGTCAACACTGCACTTTTTTCCAGGTCAGTAGATACACAGCCTCTACATTTGACATTGTTGTTATTGTTTAATGCCTAGCGTAGTCCTCCGCTTGGGAAGCTTTCACAGGACACTGGTTGGCTGATTGACTAAGTGTTCATGTTGCAGAGTTGCCTAGTTGTGAGGAGTTACTCAAGTCTTTATTCTACAGTTGAGCAAATAAACAAGAGTAGGGGTATAGCTTCAGACTCAAAAATTGCATAGAATATCTCAGATACTTTCTAATATTGATCTAGGAGTGTTCTTAAAACATTACTATGGCAACAATTCCTATTCAGTGGGAAAAAGCAATGCATTATCTATGCAAAGAAAGAAGTGAGAAAAGAGTATTTCAGATGGTGCCTTTTTATACCCTGCAAATAGATGTACCCTGACCTCTCAGTGTTATTTTTGCTGAGGACAGTGTCTGGAAAATAAAATGTATTGAGAGTTACTGGCTGACGCTGGAAGATATCATCAATTCAAACACTATGTCACAGAAAACAGCATCTCGACGATTTAAGATTTTCCACAAAAATGAATACTTTCATCATACTTGAAGTCAATCAGGTTATCACTTGAGAACACCATGGAGAAAAGATAATATTTCCAGCCAGTAGTTGAAAATTGCAGCATAGGTTGCCGTACAAAGATACGGCTGTAGGTGTTCATAAATTTGTTCATGTGGCATTTACTGAACAAATATTTATTGAACATAGTCTGTGAGAAAAAAGAGTGCTAGATATCAATTCCATCAGCAAGAGTTACTAGAGCTTCCTGATGCTTTTTCAACATTTACGATCAGACTTCGCTTTTATCATTAAACACGTCAGGCTTCCGTCAAGCATGATCTAATGCAACATCTCATTTCTTTCTTTTTTCCCCCCAGAATCTAGAAATGGTAGGTTACTTACCTACTGTTGATTATCTTTATTTCAGAATGAGAAAACTAAGGAAACAAGGCTATCTATACAACATAAATTACAGTATAAATTGGCCATTTTCCAGAATTTACTTCATGTTGATGGCCAAAGCTGACAGAACACTTTATATATATATATATATATGTACATACACATATATATACACACACACATATGTGATATATATGCACACATGTAACCATAAGAATTATGTATATATACCACACATATACATAAACATGTATAAGTATACGAATTTTCTGGGTTCACTAGATAAGTAGATTCCTCAAATGCTCTACTATTTATTACTCAAGTATAGTCCTTGGACTAGCAGCATCAGCATCACCTGGGATCTTATTAGAAATGAAGAATCTCAGGCCCCACCCCCAACCTGCCAAATCAAAGTCTGCCTTTTAACAAGGTCCCCAGGCGATTCATATGCAATCAAAGTTTGAGAAGCATTGCTGCGACAGATTTTCACCAGCCAAGTGAGTTGAGAGTTGAGACAATTATCTAAGGTAAAAAATCTGTTTCAATTATCCATATGAGTTTTAAAAAGTGATTATTTAGGGGGTAGAGGAGGGAATGGTCAGGATCTTGAATGATCTGGATAATTACCTCAATTTTCAGATTTTCAGGGTAGGCCCTGCCATAACGACTGCTCAAGGGTGATCCTTCAAGCTTCTTAAACCCCTGAGGAATTGGGAGAGGCAAAGTACTGCTCACCATTTAAAGATAAATTATTTACTATGCAAACACTAGTAGAAATTTAAAAATTAAAAAGAAAATTCTAACTCTCGCACGGGGCTTTTCAATTTCAATGCCCTACCAGTCACCACATATTCACACATGATGTTTTTGCATAGTTGTATTTGTACATTGATTCATTTATTCCAAGCTAAGGGTGAGCATGGACAAAGCTGTGGAGGTTAGATGGAAAGAATGTGATGTTTGAAGATTTGGTATTCATTCTTTCTCACATAGTGCCATATTGAGCTAATTAAAATCATAATTAGGAACAACAATTCCAGCTATTTAATGCAATCAAATTTTCTAATCCTGATTTATAATGGCTCTATCACATTCCATTCAGTTGCTGCACAAATATTATTTAATCATTCTACTATTATATGGATATTCAGATAGTTTCATGTTTTGTTCATTATAAATAATGCAATCTTTGTACAATAGTTTAATCCATCAAATTCATTTCTATAACATAAATTACCAATAATGGAATTACTGGATTTAAGTAAATGTAATATTTTACATGGCACACATATAAATATATGCATACTTATGAATAAGTTGTTTTAGAAAAGTTTTGTAACAATTTTATTTTGAATCCTGGCATTGTTAGAGCATTCCAGTTCCACCATGTCTTGCTAGCAATAGAAATGATTATTTCCAAATTTATTAATTAATCAGCATACAATTCATGATTTTTCCCAAATGAAAAGTAATTGAAACTATAATGAAAATTAGCTTTCTGTATCTTGTTTTCTCAGGGAAAAATTTCCCAACAGATCTTCTGTGGTCCAAGGCATAAATGGGCAGCAGGTGTATTGAGATACTGTGCTCCATGATCTTCTGAACAGCGCTGGAGGTAACTAAATCCTCCGGATGGCCCCTCCCCACCGTGAACAGATTGAAAAAAGTTTGGGCAGACTTAGACTCATTGTTTTTTCTACTTCAGCTCTCTTTATTTTAGGAAAACATTCTTTAAAAAATTAAGATTTGTAGGGCAGAGAAAATACTCTGTATGACACAATAAAGCTGGATACAGTACATGCTGTCATGCATTTGTCCAAACCCATAGAATGTACACAACCAAGGGTGAACCCTGATGTAAACTATGGACTTTGGATGATTATGATGTGACAATGTGGTTTCCTCAGTTGTAATAAACATACTGCTCTGGTGTGAGATGTTGATAGTAGAGGAAGTTATGCATGTGTGGGTGCAGGGGATAGAAGAGAAATCTCTGTACCTTCCACTCAATTTTGCTATGAACCTAAAACTGCTCTCAAAAACAAAGTCTTTTTAAACAATTAATACACTTTATTTTTGAGCAGTTTTAGGTTTACAAGAAAGCTGAGCGGAAAGTACAAAATTCCCATATATCTTCTCAATTCCATGCCACCCCCCAGTTTCCCCTATTATTAACATCTTGCATTAGTGCGGTACATTTGTTACAAATGATGAGCCAATATTTATACATTACTATTAACTGGAGTCCATTCTTGGCATTAAAGTTCATTCTTCATGTTATACACTTCTATGAGTTTTGACAAAAACTCTTAATTACCTGCATCTACCATTATAGTATCATACAGAACAGTTTCACTGTATGTTCACAAACATACACACACATATGAAATATATATACCACATTTTCTTTATCCAATCATCTGTTGATGGACACTTAGGTTGATTCCATATTTTTTGCATTGTGAATAGTGTGGTGATAAACATATGAGTGCAGGTATCTTTTTGATGTAATAATTTTTTTTTCCTTTGGGTATATACCCAGTCGTGGGATTGCTGGATTGAGTGGTAGTTCTATTTTAAGTTCTTTGAGAAATCTTTACACTGTTTTCCATACAGGTTTTACTAATTTATATACTCACCAACAGAGTATAAGCATTCTCTTTTCTCGTCATCTTTGCCAATATTTGTTACTTTTTTGACTCTTTTATAGTAGCCATTCATTCAGACTGGTGTAAGATGATATCTCATTGTAGTTTTAATTTGCATTTCTTTGATGGTTAGTGATACTGGACATTTTTTCATATGTTTGTTGGCTATTTATATGTCATCTTTTGAAAAATATCTATTTATGTCCTTTGCCAGCTTTTTAATGTGGTAATTTTTGTTGTTGCTGAGTTGTTTGAATTACTTATAAAATCTGGATATCAGTCCCTTGTTGGATGTATAGGTTGAAAATATTTTCTCTCATTCTGAGGTTTTCTGTTCACCATATTGATTATTTCTTTTGCTGTGCAGAAGCTTTTTAGTTTAATTAAGTCCCACTGTTTATTTTTGTTTTTATTACATTTACTTTTGAGGTCTTAGTTATAAAGTTTTTGCCTAGACCAATGTCCAGAAGAGTTTCCCCTAGGCTTTCTTCTAGAATTTTTGTAATTTCATGGATTACATTTAAGTCTTTGATCCATCTTGATTTTTGTATATAGTAAGAGATAGGGGTCCAGTTTCATTCCTTTGCATATGGCAATCCAATTTTCCTGGCATCATTTATTGAAAAGTGTGTCCTTTCCTCAGTGTATGTTTTCGTCAACTTTGTCAAAGATCAGTTGACTGTAAGTATGTGGCTTTACTTCTGGATTCTCTATTTTGTTTCATTGATCTATATGTTTATTTTTATATCAGTATCATACTGTTTTGTTTATACTGCTTTGTAGTATATTTTGAGATCAGGTAATGTAATGCCTCCAGCTTTGTTCTTTCTGTTTAGGATTGCTTTGGCTATTCGGGCTCTTTTTTGGTTCAATATGAATTTTAGGACTGTTTTTTTCTAAAGCTGTAAAAAATGCCATTGGTGTTTTGATAGGAATTGCATTGAATCTGTTTATCACTTTGGACGGTATGGTCATTTTAATGATAATGCCACGCTCATGGGTTCTTTCAACCCATGAGCGTGGCATGTTTTACCATTTGTTTGTGTCATCTATGATCACTTTTATCAGTGTTTTGTAGTTTTCCTTTTAGGGGTCTTTCACCTCCTTAGTTAGATATATTCCTAGGTATTTTATATTTTTGTAGCTATTGTAAATGGGATTGCCTTCTTGATTTGGTTCTCAGCCTGATTTTTATTGGTGTATAGAAATGATACTGATTTTTGGACGTTGATTTTGTATTCTGAAACTTTATTGAATTTGTTTATCAAATGTGTTTTGGGGAGGAGTCTTTAGGACTTTCTAGGTATAAGAGCATATCATCAGCAAACAGATAATTTGACCTCCTCTTTTCCAATTTGGATATCTTTTATTTATATCTCTTGCCTGGTTGCTCTGGCTAGAACCTCTACTACTACATTGCATAAAAATGGTGAAAGTGTTTATCTTTGTCTTCTTCCAGTTTTTCATGTATGGCTTTTATTATTTTGAGGTATGTTCCCTCTAGGACTACTTTGTTGAGGGTTTTTATCATGAAGGCATGCTGGATTTTATCTAATGCTTTTTCTGCATTTATTCAGATGACCATATGGTTTTTGTCCTTAATTCTATTCATGTGATCAATCACATTTATTGACATCCATATGTTGAAGCATCCTTGTATCCTTGGAATAAAACCCACTTGATCATGGTGAATTATCTTTTTGATATGCTGTTGGATTTGGCTTGCTAGTATTTTGTTGAGGATTTTTGAATTTATGTTTATCAGAGATATTGGTCTGTAGTTTTCTTCTTTTGTTGTGTCCTTGTCTGGCTTTGGTATCAGGGTGATACTGGCTTTGTAGAATGAGTTACGGAGGATTCCCTCTTTGATTTTTTTGGAACGGTTTCAAGAGAATTGGTACCAGCTCTTTGTATGTTTGTTAGAATAGGACTGTGAATCCATGTGGTCCTAGGCATTTTTTTGGTTGGGAGATATTTTATTACCGATTCAATCTCACTTCTCATTATTGGTCTGTTCAGGATTTCTGTTTCTTCCTGGTTCAATCTTGAGAGGCTGTATGTTTTCAAGAATTTATCTGTTTCCTCTAGGATTTTTGTTTGTGAGTTGTTCATATAATTCATATAGTTGTTCAGTCTCTGATGATGATCTTTTGTATTTCTGTGGTATCGGTTGCAATGACTCCTTTTTCATTTCTGATTATTTGGATCTTCTCTCTTCTTTCCTTGGTTTAGCTAGCAATCTTGTTTATCTTTTTAAAGAATCAGCTTTTCACTTTGTTGATCCTTTGTCTTGTTTTTCTGGTCTCAATTTCATTTAGTTCTGCTATCAACTTTTTTATTTCTTTTTTTTTCTGCTAGTTTTTGCTTTGATTTGTTCTTATTTTTCTAATTCCTTGAGGTGCAACATTAGGTGGTCTTTTTTGTTTGTTTGTTTGTTTTTATGTAGGCATTTAATGCTATAAACTTCCCTTTTAGCACTGCTTTTGCTCTATCCCAGCAGTTCTGCTATGCAGTGTCTCCATTTTCATTCATTTTAAAACATTTTAAAATTTCTGTCTTAATTTTAGTGTTGACCCAATAAAAAGATCATTTAGGAATATGTTGTTTAATATCTACATATTTGTATAGTTTTGAGGATTCCTCTTGGTATTGATTTCTAATTTTATTCTGCTTTGGTCTTATGAGATACTTGATATGATTTCAACTTTTAAAACTTTTTCAAGATGAATTTTGTGGCCTAACATGTTTTATCTTAGAAAATGTTCCATGTGCTGATGAGAAGAATGCATATTCTGTGGTTGTTAGGTATAATATTCTGAAAATATCTATTAGGTCCATTTGGTCTAAAGTCAAATTTAAGTCCAGTTTTTCTTTGTGGATTTGTCTTAATGATCTGTCTAGTGCTGTGAGTGGGGTGTTGAAGTCCCCCTCTATTATTATACTGCTGTCTATCTCTGTCTATCTCTTTCCCTAGGTTTAGTAATATTGTTTTATGAATCTCTGGGTGCCCTGGTGTTAGGTGCATATATATTTAGGATTGTTAAATCATCTTGTTGAATTGATCTCTTTATCCTTATATAATGACCTTTTTTGTCTTTTTTTACTGTTTTGATTTAAATTCTGTTTTATCTGATATAAGTATAGCTACTTCTGTTTGCTTTTGCTTTCTGTTTGCACAGAATATCTTTTTCTTCACTCCTTTACCTTCAATCTATAAGGGTCTTTACTAATGAGTTTCTTGTTAGGAGCACATAGTTGCTTTATAGGTTTTTTAAAAATCCATTCTGCCTATCTATATCTTTTAAGGGGAGCATTTAACCAATTTGCATTCAAGGTTAATATTGGCTTGTGAGGTTTTGTTCCTTTCACAATGTTAATTGTTATCTAGTGTTTTGTGAATTCTTTGTTTCTTTTTTTCCCATCTGTATATTGGTCTTTGTGGTTTGGTGGAGTTCTGTTATGTTGCCATTTGATTTCTCTCTTTTCCTCCTTTATGTAAGTGTTTATATGAATTTTATACTTTTGTGTGCTTGTATGATAGTGAATATTGATCATTTGTTTCCATTTTTAGAATTCCTTTGAGTTTTTCTTGTCAGGCTGATCTAATAGTGATGAATTCCCTCAGCATTTGCTTGACTAGGAAAGACTTTATCTCTCCTTCATTTATACTATTATGCCATTATTCTGGCAAGATATAAAATTCATGGTTGATAGTTTTTTTCTTTAAGTACCCTGAAGATAGGATTCCAATCTCTCCTGGCTTATAAGATTTCTCCTGAGAAGTCTACTGTTAGTCTGATGAGGTTTCCTTTATAAATGAGTAGATGCTCTTCTCTTGCTGATTTTAGCATTTTTCCCTTCATGTTGACTTTAGACAGTCTATGACCTTCTATATGTCCTGGTGAAATCCATCTTGCAATGTATTTTCCTGATGTTTGTTGATCCTCTTATATCTGGATATCTAAATCTCTTGCTGGATTAGGGAAATTTTTGTCAATTATTTCCTTAAATAAGGTTTCTAAACTTTTTGCTTTTTCTTCTCCCTCAGGAATACTGATTTGAAAGTTCAGTTGCTTTATGTAGTACAATATTTCTTGAAGCCTTTGTTTCTTCATTTTTTTCTTTCTTTTTTTTTTTTCTCCTGACGGGATTGATTCAAATGTACTGTCTTCAAGTTCTGAGATTTTCTCTTTTGCTTAGTTTAGTGTATTGTTGAAGCTTTCAACCATATTTTGTAATTCCTCCAATGAATTTTTCATTTCCAGAAGTTCTGTTTTGTTTTTTTGTTTTTGCTGTTTTTTAGATATCAATTTCTTTGGTAAATTTCTCATTCGTATCTTGAATAGATTTTCTTTGTATTTGTTTTCAGATTTCTCTTGGACCTCATTGAGCTTCTTTAACAGCAGTATTTTAAATTCTTTATCTGGTACTTCAATAATTTTATTTTGGTTAGGATCCATTGCTTGTGAGTAGTGTGATTCTTTGGGGGTGTCATAACATCCTGCTTTTTCACATTTCCAGTATTGTTATCCTGATTTCTTCTCAGCTGGAGAAACAGTCACTTCTTATTTCTGAATTTACTTTTTTTTGGACAAGACTTTTTGTTTTTCTTCAGAATGTGACTGTAAGTTGAGTGGGGCCACTTGGCTCTGCTTCTGGTTTCATTCAGTGGTGAAGACTCCATAAATTCCTTGGTTGTAAATCATCTTAGTGTGGCATCTTTCTCAAATGCTAGCTGTAGCAGCAGTGTACTGGGTGGGTGAGCAGGCTCATGGCCTCCTGGGTAACCACCGTGGTGTGGGTGATGGTGGTAGCAGAGTTTGGGAGAAGTCTCTCCCCTTCCTAAGTGCTGTGTACTTGTGTCAGCAGTTGTAATGGCTGTGCATTTTGACCTCCAGGCCAGTAGGTGGCACTTGCAGGTGATGGTCAGCTGTGGTGGCAACAGTACAATTTTTGCTTGCCCTTTATTAAACAGAAGTACTCAGGTGTACCAGGCGATGAGTTGAGCTGTGGAGTGATTAGTGCTTAGGGTCCCTTGATCTACCTTTGAGGAGAGGGTGGGGGCAAAATTGGGCAGGGCTAGCCAGGCAAACCCACTCTCTGCTCCCCCCAAGTGATGGGTACAAGTGCCGGCCCCAACACGTATCAAGGGGCAGTCCTCAGGCCTTCAGAGAAATGCCCCATTGAGAAGCAGAGCAACCACTGCTGCACCAAAGACCCAGCATGAGGAAGAGTCTCTCTGGCTCCATTGCCTAGCAAGCAGTAGCAGAACCTGCTTTGTTCTCATCCTCCAGATCCTGTGGGGCTCCCTCCCACAGTGGAACCCTGGCAGCAAGATGGGACAGTCAGCCAAGTCACAAGCAGTTTGCTTCCAGTCCATGAAACTGTCCCAAGCCATGGCACTTGCTGCCTGTGTCAAAACCACGCCTCTCAGACAGATCTCTTCCTGGTCCCACAAAACAGCTTCACCTAACTCCAGCTCCTTTGGCTGAGACCCATGCCATACTCACCTCTCAGTTCTGGTTGTGGGGCTCCTCCCTGCTCCAGACCAGATTGACAAACCCCAACCTGAGGCTCTCCAAACTGGTGACTGCTGACCCTGCTAGCTAGCTGGCATCCTGCACAGCCTTCTATGACCTGGGATCAGGAATGGCCTCCTTCTATTAGGGCCCAGGTCTGGGAGTGTGTGGGACACTTCCCAGTACAATTTCTTTTCACAGTCTCTCAAATGCTCCTCAAGTCAGATCCAGTGTTTGGTAGTGTCAAGGAGCTCCCCTATGTCCTGGATTGCCTGGGTCCCCATGGGAGGCATATATTATGAAGACACACAGCCTCTCACATACACGCTCACAATTTTCCCCCAGACCCTGCAAGGTGGGCTGCTGCCTGGCTTCTTTTTCCCAGTATCCGAAGTTTTCTTTCACTTTTTTATGGAACTCTTGAGTTTCTTCTTGGATAAAAGTCCACAGTGTGAATTTCTACACACTATTTTGCTATTTCCAAGTGGCTGAGTCATGCTGGCAAAGTCCCTATTCTGCCATCTTGGAAAAACTACAATACTATTTACAATTACTCAGAAAATTAAATACTTAGGTGTAAATCTAACAAAACCTGCAAAAAACCTGTAAAAGACATGGAGAAAGCTACAAAACATTGAAGAAAGAAATCAAAGAAGATCTAAATAAAATAAATACCATGTTCATGATTGGAAGATTCACATGGTAAAATTATCAATCCTCCTAAAATTGATAAACAGGTTTAACACAATATCTATCAAAATTCCAACAAGATTTCTTGTAGATATAAACAGATTATTCTAAAATTTACATAAAAAGGCAAAGAAATTAAAATAACAAAAACAAATTTGAAAAAGAATATGGTGGGAGAAAACAGTCTATCCCCATTTCAAGATTTAATTTGTAGCTACAGTAGACTGTGTAGTGTTGGCAAAAAGGATGGACACATAGAACAGTCCCAATGGAACGAAGAACCCAGAAATAGACTCACACAAATATGGTCAACTAATCTCTGACAAAGGTGCAGACATAATTAAATGAAGGAAGAATAGCCTTTCTATTAAACCATGCTAAAGTACTTGGATATGCATAGGCAAAATGAAAAAAATCTAACTCTCATACCTTATACAAAAATTAACTCAAAATAGATCACAAACTTCAATATAAAATGTAAAACTGTAAAGCTTTTAGGAAAAAAATAAAAGAATATATTCGGGATCTAGGGATAGGCAAAAAGTTCTTAGACTTGACATTAACAGCATTATCCATCAAAGGAAAAACTGATAAATTGGACTTCATCAAAATTAAAAATGTTCTACCTGTGAGAGATTTTGTTAAGAAGATGAAAAAACAAGCTACAGACAGGGAGAAAGTATCTGCAAACCACATGTCTGACAAAAGACTAGTACAATATTTAGAATCTACAATATACCGAACAAAATTGCTAAATATTAAAAAAATGGTGAGGATGTAGAGAAACTGGATCACTCATATATTGCTTGTGGGCATGTAAAATAGTATAGCTACTCTGGAAAACAGTTTGGCAGTTTCTTTAAAAACTAAACATGTACTTATATCACACAACCCAGCAATTGTGCTCCTAGCATTTATCCCAGAGAAATGAAAACTTATGTTCACACAAAAATCTATATATGAATGTTTATAGCACCTTTATTTGTAATACCCCAAAACTGAAAACAACCAGATGTCCTTCAATGGGTGAATGGTTAAACAAACTGTGCTAGAATCATACTGTGGAATACTGCTTGGCAATAAAAAGGAACAAACTATTGATGTACACATTATTCTGAGAATCATAGTGAATAAATAAAAAATAATCCTAAAAGGTTACATACTGTATGATTCCACTTATATAGCATTAGAATTATTGAATGGACACAATTATTGAAATGGACAATAGATGGGTAGTTGTCAGGGATTAAGGAGGGGGTTAGAGCAGTAGAGGAGTTAGTGTGTCTGTAAAATTTGCTTCACTTCGAGAGGTTCTTGAAGTGAAGCAAATGTTCTGTATCTTGACTGCTTTGATGTCATTATCTTGGATGATATTTTACTATCATTTTGTAAGATATTACCATTGGGAAAACTAGAAAAAGTCCCCCTGAAACTTCTCCATATTCTTTCCTTGTTTTTGGGTGGGGGCGGAATATCTAATCTTTATTAGCCTTTATTTGCACAACTGGCCAGAAAGGCTAGGCCAATAGGCCTTTTTTTTTTTTGCCTCACCATGGCTTAAAGGTTCAATTTTAAAGTTATAACCTTATAGACAAGTAACATATGAGTTAAAAATATCACAGAAGCAACACTTTTATGACCTTAAACAACTTAGCTGAGATAGTATAAACCTGTCTAAGTACTATGTTCAGAAAAAGAATGTCTAAATTAAATTTTGAAGTTTTATTTTATTTTACCAATATTTTTAAATGATATTTATTATTTCTTACAACTACATATGGATTTACAATTGTCTCAAAAGAAAATTTTAATATATAGTAACTGTATGTTGTCTACCAAAGATACAATTTAAATAATAAATTCACAAATAGGTTAATAAATGGATAGAAAAGATATACTATGCTAACATTAGTAAAGAAAAAATCTGGATTGGTTATCTTAATATAAAACATTTAGATTTCAGAGAAAAGAATATTACCAGGGCTAGAGAAGTTTATTTCTGAAGATAAAGGGATCGTCAACATGAGAACACAAATATCCTAATATGTATGCCCCTAGTAATGGAACTTCAAAATACATGAAGCAAAAATTGATAGAGATTCAATAAAAAAAGGAATAGAAAAATCCACAATTATAGTTGGAGATTTCAATACCTTTCTTTCAATAATTTATAGAACAAGTAGACATAAAAATCAAGGATATATATGTTTTTTGGCCATCATTCTGTCTTCTTTGGAGAAGTTTCTGTTCATCTCCTTTGCCCATTTATAAATGGGGTTTTTTGATTTTTTCTTGTTAATTCTTTTGAGTTCTAGGTAGATTGTTGTTATCAGACCTTTTTCGGAGGTATAAAGAGAAAATATTTTTTCCCATTCTGTGGGTAGTCTGTTTGCTCTAGTGATAGTTTCTTTAGCTGTTCAGAAGCTTTGATCAGGTCCCATTTGTTTATTTTTGTAGCTGCATTGATTGTTTTGGGGGTCTTCTTCAAAAATTCTTTGCCTAGACCGATGTCTAGACCCGAGAGGGTCTTCCCAACATCCTCTTCTAGGATTCTTAAGGTTTCCTGCCTTAGGTTTAGGTCTGTTAACCATCTTGAGTGTATTTTTGTGAGAGGTGAGAGGTAGCTATCCAGTTTTCCCAGCACCATTTATTGAAAAGAGATTCTTTTCCCCAATGTATATTTTTGTCTGGTTTATCAAAGATTAGGTTCCCATATGTAGATGGTTTCATCACTGGATTCTCATTCCTGTTCCAAAGATCAATGCTTCTGTTCTTGTGCCAATAAAAAGCTGATTTGATTATTATTGTTTTGTAATACAACTTGAAGTCTGGAAGACTGATGCCTCCCAGTTTGTTCTTTTTGCTTAAGATTGCTTTTGCTATACGAACTTTTCCAAAGAAGACAGAATAATGGCCAAAAAACATATAAAAAAAAGTTCATCATCTCTAATCATCAGAGAAATGCAAATCAAAACCACAATGAGATACCACCTAACCCCAGTGAGATTGGCCTCTATCAAAAAATC
>CAUYRT010091867.1:0-38446 GCA_963574885.1 Lepilemur ruficaudatus | reverse complement strand
GGAAATCAGCTCACTACAAATTGTGACTGTAAACATTGTACTGTAAATGTTTTGTAGCTTTCCTGCAATAAAATTTTTGGGGAAAAAAAATACATCAGTTTAATGCAGTGTCATTAAGGTATCTCCATCTGCCATCACGATGTAATGACAGGCATCTTCTAAACTTTGGATTGATACCTCAGTTCTGAAAATTCGCATCTATTATCTCTTCAGATACTACATATGCCCTATTCTTTACCCTCCTTCTGAGCCTCTGATTGTGTATCCATTAGATCTTCTCACTGTATCCCCAATATCTTTCTTTTATTTTCCATCATTTTGTCTCATTGTGTCACTTTCTGAATAATAGCTTCTGATCTGCCTCTGGGTCACTAAATCTCACTTCACCTTTCTAATATGTCATTAAACTCATCAATTGAGTTCATAATTTCAGCTAATTCTTTTTTTTTTTTTACTTCTAGAACTTCTGTTTGATTTTTTTGTTAAATTGCAGTGTCACTTTTTATTCCCTGATGTATCTGAGTCCAAGCTCATACCACTTGCCACATGACAGCTGGTAAGTTGAGACAAGGTACTGGGGCAAGGACAGTGACTTTTATTCAAAGAGCCAGCAAAGCAAGAAGATGGTGGATTGATGTCCAAAAGAACCATCCTAAGTTAGCATGAACTTTTGGCTCCTTTTTATATTAAGGGAAGGGGGAAGAGGAGGGGACGTGGAAGAGGTAACCAAGAACTGCAGACATCTGGGTGTCAGCGAGGGTCCGAGGAGGTTTTAAAACTTTTTGTTCTTGGTCAGTTAACTTTGGAGGATGTAGGTCAGGTCACATGTTCATATAAATCTGTACCATAGCACTGTATAGCATTGTTACTTGTGTGCATACTTTCCTTCTCTCCCTGGGAGTTAGTTTTGGGAAAGGGACAGTTAGCATCTTTCTTCTAGAGTTGAACCACAAACTCCTATTCTCCTATAATTAGCTGGCCTACATGCAGAGCTAAGCAAAAGCTTGTAATATAAAGAATATTACCACAGAGGGTCAGAGGCAAAATGGAGCAAGTCATGTTAAGCTTCCCTTCTGCTGTTACACTGAAAATAGTTTCAAACTCAAAAACATCTTTAATATGGTAAACATATCACCTAGATAGAACAGTTCCAATATCTTAAGTCTTTTGGATTTGTTTCTGTTAGCTATGTTTCTCATGCTTCTCATTCATGACTAGGTGCTAGTCATTAGATTTAAAATCTTGCAGGAATAATATGAGGGCTAGGAAGATCCATCAGAGAGGATTTTTTGTATATTTCTAAAAGATACTTGAGGCACTATCAGTCCAGGACTCATGTAATCTTAAATTCAGGTATTTTGGTTCCCTGGACCATTTTGGGAGGTGTAAACATGAAGAGCTTATTTATTTCTGGTTAATCCTTACCCTGAGTGTGTAGCCCTTTAATCCCAGCTTAAAGTGTTTTAAGTATAGTTTATCAAACTCTCTACCTTGTATAAGTTCACAGCTTTGAATTCATTCTTCTTGATTTTGAAGGCCGCCAAAGCCATAGTTCATTTTTCCACTGGGTTATTCTAGACTGGCAAATGCCCTCATGGCAAAAGCAACTGTGAATGCTAAGTTTAGCTGTCTGGCTTTTTGCCATCTAGATTTTAGTAATTTCTTGGTATCTTAGATCTTCAGTTTTTAAGAAATTGAAAAAATTTTTTGCCTAGCTGTTTTAGATGCCTTCAAAATTTTGGTCCAAATTACCTAACGTGCTATTACTAGAAATAGAAATCAACATCTTCTCAATTTTTTAATTGCTTGCTTATTTATAATTGTTTTTCTGTCAGCTCTGTCATTCTTTGTTTTCCATACAGACTTTTTAAAAAAAATCTTATTTAAAATAGCTTTGGAAATAGCACTGACTTAATATTTCATAGACAACTTTCCACATTAGTATATATATATCCACCTTGTTCTTTTATTATTTTTTTCTTCTTTAATTTACATTTTCCTTCTTGTGAGACTAATGGTTAAGAACTGACAACTTGAAAGCTGTTTTTAAATTAACTCTCAAGAACACAAATCACATCTTACATTTCTCTTGAAGCTTGCTACTGACAATACTTAGAACAGTGTACTGGGTCTAGCAAATATAGAAATTTAATACTGGTGTGTTTATTTTGGCTTTAGTATTTGTTTGGGGGGTTAGGTTTTTTACTTTGTTTTTAAATGAAACATTTGTTAAATATTTGCTGTGTACCAGGCACTGTGTTAATTGCTTTTAAATATGTTGTCTAAATCCTTAAAACTCAGTGGTAGATGATGTTTTTACAGAACAGAAAATTGGCACTCAAGTATTCAAGTGCCTTTGAATGTAGCAGAGATTTGATAAGGGTATCTACAATAGTTTAATCCGAACAGGATCCACCAGTAGAGTGTATTCATATTCCCCATCTTGTCTGTCTATATTGAGGGTTATTTCCACACACACCAGTTTAAACAGCATTACTTTTCTAATTGTTGCAAAACATATGTTTGTGTTAAACTGCCTATATCTGTGGATTTGGGGGCTTTTTTTCCTGTCCCTTTCTCTAAATTATAGTATCATTTACGAGAATAATGCTTTAAATAGTATTTATAAATACTACAAATAATAGAATTCAAATATTATAAATAGTATTCATGTAAAAATATGAATATTCTGACTTAAATCTACAAACTGAAAAAAGAAGTTTGTGAACAGAAAAATGTTATCATTTTAGTTGAAAACAAGGTGGCCTTTGGTAAAATTAATTGGAACTTCATATAGTATAGATTTTGCATTCCTTATTTTCTTTTTATGTTAATAATACAATAAAAATGATATAAATTAGTAACATAAAGATCTATATTATATTATTTAGATTATTGCATTCATGACAAAATTGATACCCTTTTCAATTTAGCCTTAAATTTGGAATTGACATTTTTATTGTTAGAGTAATAATAAGCCTTTTAAAAGTATATGCAATTAACATTTCTGGTTTTAGAAATTGTGGGGTTTTTTCCCCCAATTTGCTAAATCCTTATATTTTTCTGGTAGAGGAGTTTGTTGTATTCAGATTGTTCAGTCATAAGATAAGGGCTTTTCAAAGTGATGTGGCATTTTAATTTCGCTAGATGTTTTATTACTATTGATAAGACAGCACACATTAACTAACGCCCAAGGTTTTGACGTAATCATTGTGTGATGGTTAACTTGTTGAATGTTATTGCATGTTTTAGTAAACAGAAGATACCTTGGGAAAAATGTTGCTTTCTTTCTCAGAATATAAATTTAGTTGTAAATGTCACTGGAGCAGTTTGATAGATTGAGGTATAATTTTGGCTTACCCTATTAACTTGTTTTCTAGTTGTAAGTAAGTATGTGACATATCATTTGTTGCTATGAAAACAGACTGAAGTCACAAAAATATTCTCACGGAAATAATTTTTTAAATACCTTATTTAGAGACATTGCTAGAAATTGTTTATAATTTTCTTCCTAGCCCTTTTAAACCTGTAGATAGTTAATACATTTTTGTTGTAATATATTAAAATAATACAGAATTCTATGTAGTAAATCATGAGTCTTCTTCGACTAAAGAAATTCATTAAATTCTCTGCCTCAGTTTGATAAATGTTCCCAATCCTTTTTATTCAATATATTTACATACAGACATATGCACACACTTCTTTTCACTTGAAAATGTTTGGGATCTTTCTTTGTCAATATACAATAACTTTACCTCAATTGAATAGCTGCACAGTATTCCTTATTATTAATGGACTGTAACTTACTGAACCATTAACATGTTGATAACATTTAAGTTATTTGTATTAATTTTTACATTCTTGTGTGGTGTGGTGGTTAAGAGTACTATCTCACGAGCCAGCTGCCAAGGTTTGAATCCGAGCATTATCATTTACTAGCTTTGTAATTTGGGCAAGTTATTCATCTTTTCAGTTTCATTTTTATAATATAGGAATAAAAATATCACTCACATCATGAAGTTGTTTTGTGTTTAGAACAGTGCCTAGCTGCAGAGTAAGCACTCAAATGTTTTCCATAATAACGATGATAATATTCTTGGTGCATGTTAATTCTGCAGAAGACTTCTAGGATGAGAATTGTTCAAAAGGTGTGCACATTTATTTTTTTTTCCTGGTTATTTCCTTTATTTCAATTGGGAATTTATTCTTTCTGGAATCTTAAATGCTCCATTTCACATCAGATTATTCCAGAGCTCATGCTATAACAAAAACAACAAAAAATACTAAGCAGTTATTTTAGTCCAACTAAAAACAGTATGTGTATAACCTTTTGACTATCAATGATTCTATATTAATATATACAATAATATTCACCCTTTCAAGTCAGTGTTTTTAGTGTATTCACAAAGATGTGCAACCATCACCACTAACCAATTTCAGAATATTTTCTATTTTATATGATTTATGTGTTATCTTCTTTGGAGAAATATCTGTTCAGACCCTTTGCCAATTTATTTTTGTTTTTATAGATTTAGGGGGTACAAGTGTAGTTTTGTTACATAGATATATTGTGTAGTGGTGAAGTCTGGGCTTTTAGTGTACTCATCACCTGAATAGTGTACATTGTACCTAATAGATAATTTTTCATCCCTTACCCTCCTCTCACTGTTTGGAGCCTCCAATGTCTATTATTCCATTCTATGGCCTGCATACCCATTGTTTAGCTCCCACTTACAAGTGAGAATGTGTGGTATTTGATTTTCCTTTCTTGAGTTACTTTACTTCAAATAATGGCCCCTAGTTCCATCCAAGTTAATGCAGAGGACATTATTTCATTATTTTTTATTACTGAGTAGTATTCCATAGTGTATATATACCACATTTTCTTTATCCAGTCATCAGGTGATAGACATTTAGGTTGATTCCATATCTTTGCTATTGTGCATGTACTGCAATAAACATATAGGTGCAGGTATATTTTTGATAAGATACCCAGTAGTGGCATAGCTGAATTGAATGGTGGATCCATTTTTAGTTTTTTGAGAAATCTCCATACTGTTTTCCATGAGGTAGGAAAATTTACATTCCTACCAACAGTATATAAGCGTTCTCTTTTCTCTGCATCCTTGACAACATCTGTTGGTTTTTTGACTTTTTATTAATGGCCATTCTGACTGGAGCAAGATGGTGTCTCATTATGGTTTTAATTTGCATTTCTCTGATGATTAGTGATATTGAGCATTTTTTCATGTTTTTTGGCCATTTGTGTGTCTTCTTTTGAAAAAATGTCTGCTCATGTCATTTGCCCAGTTTTAATGTTTTTCTTTTCTTGTTAAGTTGTGTCATTTTTTTTCACAGAATTAGAAAAAACAAGCCTAAAATTCATATGGAACTGAAAAAGAGCTCATATAGCCAAAACAATCCTAAGCAAAGAGAACAAAGCTAGAGGCATCACATTACCTGACTTCAAATTATACTACAAGGTGATAGTAACCTAAATAGCATGGTACTGGTATAAGAATAGACACATAGATCAATAGAACAGAATAGAGAATCCGGAAAGAAAGCCACATACCTACAACCAACTGATTTTTGACAAAGCAGGTTTGCATATTGAAAATCTTGCAAGGTACATCCAAACTGTCTTCCAAAAAGTTTTTTCAAGTTTACATATGTAAACCATGTGAAAGGGCATCCATTTTTTTGCACTCTTGCCAAATGTTATTAGGCTTTATGACTATCCAACAATCTGATGGATAAAAAATGAGCATGTTGTAGTTTTTAGTGTTATTTTTCTGATATTTAATTAGTTCGAACATTGTTCCTTATGTTTTCAGCCTTTTATATATTTTTTATAAATTACCTGTTCATATAGTGTGCTCATTTCTAAATTTACTTCTCTCTCTTTTTTTCCTTGATTCTGAGCCTGGGATAGAGTACAGTGGCATCATCATCACTCAATGCAACCTCAAACTCCTGGGCTCAAGGGATCTTCCTGCCTCAGCCTCCCGATTAGCTGGGACTACAGGCTTACACCACTGCACCCGGCTAATTTTTCTATTGTTGGTAGAGACAAGGTCTCATCTCTTTTTTTTATCTGCACATAGGAGCTGGTTTTATCTTTGTTAGCAGTTTTACATGCATGCAAACAGTAGTGTTACTTTCCATATTTAAGACATGCATCAATATTTCTCTTCAGGTAACTGGAAATCTACTTCGTCCTTTTGAAAGCGCAAAAGAGAGGATGGAGGGGAGAAAAGCTAGTTGATGGAAAGTTCTTAACACTAATCTTTCAAAATAGATGTGCAAAAACCAAGCCAAAAACCAAAAAAAAAAAAAAAAAACTTCCAAATTCTGGCTTGACTTTTGTTTTACTAGTGTCTGGTACATGGTAGGAAAATTACTATTTTTAAATTGAACTCAGTTCTCCATCAAATAGACTGCCTTTTCATAAATCTTATTGATTATGAATTATGTATATAATGTTATATACACTGATTATGTTAAAATTATGCTACCACCTGCTAAAATTAGTTCATTTGAAAATTTGATTTTTTATCAATGAATATATAACAGATATACAAAGATCAAAGTTTTGGTCTTTAATTAAATTTTTCTTTTTGCCTTCTATTTTTTGGAACATATTTATCACACTCATTTTAAAGTGTGTTTCTGATAACATCTATAGGACTATTTACATTATCTGTTTTCTCTTTTCTTTCAGTCACTTGATTCTGTCTCCTAGAATGCCTGGTAATTTTTCATTGAATGCTGGATATTATGTATAAACATGTATACAGGTCTGTTTGCCTTCAGAAGATATTATCCTTCTGACTGATATTTAGAACAAGGGCAAATCACCTTGATCTAATCTGGGATTAAGATGGTTCAGGATTGGGTTTCAGGATTAGTTTATTTCCCATATAGCCTTTCTGTGGTATCAGTTCAAACTTGGGGTATTTACCTGAGCCACTCTCCTTTTGAGGGTCATAAATGCCAATTTTTATTTCTTCAACTTTATGGGAATGCTGAAATTGAAAGCTCTCTTAGCAGTTGGTTTCAGCTTGGTGTTTGTAGTCTTCCTCTCTTCTCCTATCACTCCACCCCCATCATACACACACACACACACACACACACACACACACACACACACACACTTTTTACAGTTTAGAAATCTGCAAATGCTTTGAAGGTAAAGGCGCATCAGAAGATCACTTCTCTGCAGGGTCACTTTTCTGTTATTTTCTTTTTCCTAGATTCTTGATCCTTGAAGTTCTCAGTGCTTTGATAGCCCTGACCAATTTTTGTATGTCTACCTCCATGAGAAGGCTACCCAGGATTTGACAAATATCTTAAGGAAAAAGTGACAGAGAATGTAGGACTTAGTTCAACAAATGCTTCTTTTCTTTCCAGGATCTTGGCTTCTCATGTTCTGGCAGCCTTGGTTTTTCTACTGTGCCCTCAAACGTATTTTGTATTTTGTTAGCTTTCACAGCCTTTGTCAGTGGAAGGTTTAATCTAATAAAACTATTATGAAAACTGGAAATGGATGTCCAATTCCTAGCATTTTATCATTGCCAAAATTTCGTTTATCAGAGTTGTTTCATTTATTTCCCAACCGTAATCTCATTGTTTTAAGCAGATTAAAAACAGAGTAGATAATACTGAACCATTCATAAAAATATGACATGAAGACAAATCAACCATTTTACCCTTTACAGAGAAGTGATAAAACATTATTGTAAAGGTATATTTTTTCTGTCAGATTGAGAGTTTTGTTTCTGCTTTTATTTGTATGCCCTCTAGTGGAGATTTTATTGAAATGAAATAACCAGGAGGTGAGACTAATAAAAGGCTTTGTATCATCCAGAAAAAAAAATTCATTGTAGTTATATAATATACATAAACTTTATTCTTTTTAACCAACTCTTGACTATTAAAAATTTTGAAGAAGTCTGGTAGATAAAGAAAAAACCAATTATCACTGGCTTTTTAAACTTTTTTGTTAAATACTTAATATATGCTAAGCACTAGGAGATAGAAAACGAAAGACCCTGTCCCTGCCTCAAGAATTTGACGATACTGTAGAAGAGATTCCAAGACAATAGATATTTACAATGTATTAAAATTAGAGGTAGTAGAGAGTATTTCTGGGAACAGAAAGTGTGAAAACTTAACTGAGGTGGAGGTGATAAATGTTTATCTCTCAAACTTACTTTTGTATAATGAATAGCAGTTAGCCAACTAAAGATGGCAAACATGAATATATAGTTTAGAGGGAGGCCCATGTGCAGGCAGAGAAGGATGAGAAAGCATGTTTCTTTCAGGTACTTGTAAATACTGTAACCAGATCATGAGACAGTACAGTAGAAAGTAGGTCAGAATTCAGCAGTGGCTATACAATAACCTGTGTAATCCATACGAAAAAATATGAATTTCTTCCTGAAAGCTATTGAACAGTTTAAGGAGAAGAATGAACATAATAGTACTTTATAAAAGTTATTCTGACAAGTTGAGCATGAATTGGAGCCAGGAGGTCTAGTTAAGGCCATTTTGCTCTTGCCAAAGCTGTGGGCTATGTATTCAGAATAGAAAATAGCAAGTAAATTTGCTTGAATTTAAAGAACATTGGTTCCATTGTACCTCAAGATAGAATTTTCACATTTCATTTTTATTTAAAATTCTGATCATAAAAGGTTTCTGTTAAAATTTTGAAAAAATGTGTAACTTAGAAAGTAAAAAGTCTTCCATTTTCCATATTCTATAGCACGTTGTTATATATTCTTGCAGAATTTCTTCCACGTTTGGGCTTTTCTTTTGTTTTTCATTGTTTTTAAATGGGGTTCATATTGTACTGCAATTGACTTTTTTTTTTAACTGAACTGTGTTTTATGGACACTGTACCAGCCAGTATGTATAGATATACTTCTCTCTTTATAATGGCTATATAATATTCCACTGTATGGATGTGATATCATTACTTAATCCAGTATTTTATTGAAGAACATTTAGATTGTTCTGAGATTTTTAGTATTACAAAAAATACTATAATGAACATCTTTGGCAACTTGGATAGATTTTCTGTAGAACACATCCTAAAGTAGAGTTGCCAAAACAAAGGTATATGTATATTTAGGATTGTGATAGGTCATGGCAAATTGTCTCCTGAAAAAGTTGAGTAAATTTATGTTACCACCAACAGTATTTGAGAGGAGATACATAATGATGGCACTAGATATTTTTTATGTTCTTAGTTTCCAATCTTATTTGCAATTGATGCCTCGTTTCACTTTGCATACTTTTCAATAATAACTTGCTTGATTAATTTCCCACATTTTTTTTAGTCCTTTATATTTCTTTGTGTATTAACTGCCTGTGTCCTTTGCAACTTTTCTATTTGGTGGTTCACATGTTTCTTGCTGATTTATATATACTTTTTGTATATTGGATTTTTTAGTTTTTATAATTGTTATAACATGTATTGAAGATGCTATTCCTTTTCTCTTTTTTTTTTTTTTAATTTTTTCATGGAGACAGGGGTCTCACTATGTTGCCCAGACTGGTCTCGAACTTCTGACCTCAAATGATCCTCCCACCTTGGCCTCCCAAAGTGCTGGGATTACAGGCATGAGCCATACTGCATCTGCCTGCAAATGCTATTTCTAGTTGGTTTTTTGTTTATGCTTTTAAAATTTTTTTTCTGTTCTGACTTTTAGGTATCTTTTGAGAAAAATTGTCAGAAAGCTGACTTCCAAAAGAAGTGTTAGGCTCAGAGTTTAACAGATTACTTTTTTTAACCTTCCAAGGAATAGATTATACTAATACTGTCTAAACACAAAGAAAAAAAAAGAATCCTTTCAATTCTTTTTTATAAAGGGTATATAACACTGATTCAATCCAGTTAAAAATGATCCATTCCAAAAAGCCTTATAAATCAATCTCAGTTATGAACATATATACAAAAATCCTAAATTCTTAATGAAATATCATCAAATTTCATGTTATTAAGAAATATTAAATGAATAATATACTATGATCAAATGGGATTCATATCACTATGGAAAATGTTCAATATTGGGGAAACGATTTCATAAATTGGTCAAGGGATTTTTTTTTCAAAAATAGTTATCATTATAATGCCAGGAAGGAATTTTATAAAAGTTAAGATCTATTTCTGATGTTTATAACCTTAGTAAAATTTGATTAGATGAGTATTCCTTAAATTCATAAATATATATACTATCTGAAGCCTAAACAAATATGTTTAGTGGAGAAACAGTAGCAGTATTTGTATTACTGTCAGGAATAAGGCAAAGATGCTTGTTATAAAGCACTCTGTTTTTGCAAGAAAAGAAAACAAGATACAGTTAATTAAAAAATAGCTAATAATAACAGTATTTACTCTGTGCCTGGTATTCTTCTTATTACTAAACATTTTTATCTTATTATCACAGATTATGATGATATCACAAATAGGTGCCACAAATGTGGGAACCATTTTAATGTCCATATAAAGTTGTAGAAACTGAGGCAGTGAGGATTTAAGAACTTATCTAAGGTTACACACCCAGTAAATGTTGAAGGCTAGAGTTGAACCTAAGCAGACTGACTCCACAGCTGATACTCAAATCCAGAGGTTGATAGACCTCTTAAGTTTTATTGGAACACAGCCGTGCTCATTTGTTTTCATATTGTCTATGAATACTTTCATGCTACAACAGCAGAGTTGAATGGTTGTGACAAATCTCTGTATGTGCCACAAAACCTAAAATATTTATTCTCTTGCCATTTACAGACAAAATTTAATGACCCCTGATTTAAACTTCAATTTATATTTTTATTTCAGCAATCTGCAAAATGAAATGCAATAAGCATTTAGTATGAGCAAATCTTGTGATGGCAGGGATCTTATTTGTGTCGTTGATCACTATATTCCCAGCATAAGCATAGTATGAGTACTCTGATAATTTTCTAGATGAATATGTACATTTGTGAAACTTTGTATTACAACAGTGTGGCTTACTTAGTGATTTTGAAGATACATTTCTTCACTAGAGGGTGCTGTGTAAGCATTCAATATTTTGAAAGTGTTATCTCTTTCACATTTACTTATTTACCAGGAGATTGGATTTTTAAATCACCTGCTTTATTAAAAGCTTTCATTTCTTTTTGTTTTCAAAGCAGTACTTGATGGTATTGTGTTTGGTAAAATTAATGAAATTGAATAGTTGTTAATGACAGCATTAACACAAATGTTTCTTTTCTTCCTCCTCCTTAGGCGACTTATGACTCCAATCATGTATGCTGCACGAGATGGTCACCCTCAAGTTGTTGCTCTCCTTGTTGCTCGTGGAGCAGAAGTTAATACCCAGGACGAGAATGGTTATACTGTGAGAAAGACTTATACAATGTTCCTTTTTATTTCTATGACATCAATATTTTGTTTTTATCAGTAATCTACAAAAAGAATTTTAAGAAATAATAATTACAGAAGGACTGGGATGTAATTACTGTTTGGTTGGGGAAAAAAAGCAATAGCTGAAATAGAAATAAAGAAATGAACTGACTCTCTTACTCCTCCCTCCTGACAAAAGAAGTTGTAACAGACAACAAAGCCTGGACTCTAAAATATACATGAGAGTTCTCTTTTGAATTGAAAACACTTCAGTGATTAGCTGATAAATCATTTTCTTCCATAACATCAGTAACTGTATAAAACATTGTTTGGATTTATAAAATCAGTGAGCATTGCAGTCTGCTTTTCAATTACAACTTTAGAAATATGTTTACATTGTGAAAGAAGAGATTGTATCATTCCATTAATTAACCATGTTCTCTTTTTTTATTGTGCCATAAATACTATTGAAAACTTCTTGTATCTGTCTCATATATACTCCTTTTCTTTAAACAATCTTTTTTTTCCCTCACTTACAGGCTTTAACATGGGCAGCACGTCAGGGTCATAAAAATGTAATTTTGAAGTTGCTTGAACTTGGAGCTAATAAAATGCTACAAACCAAAGATGGAAAGCTACCAAGTGAGATTGCAAAAAGAAATAAACATCTTGAGGTATGCTTCTATATATTGAACTAATTTTTCTGTAACATGCCACATTATCATTTGTAAGAACTTTTGTATTTTTTTTTACAATTTAACAATCTACAAGTGTAATTATAATGTATCTGGCTACTATTAAATGTTGAAATATGCATTTTTCTTCCAGCCAGGTAATAAAAACTTTTGCTAGAGTATTTATCTTCTATTAAACAAAAGGTACTTATAATGTGGTAATTTAAAAGCTATATAAAAGGATAATAAAATCTTATTCTTGTCCTAAGATTAAAATTATAATAGACTATTTAAACATTTCAAACTGGTCCAGAATTTTAAAAATTAATTGATATATTGAGAAAGCTTGTAAAATGTCAAAACTTGAACATGTATTTAAAACATTGTTTTATGATTTTAATTAATAATAGACAATCTAAAAATTAAATCCTTTAAACAACATTTACTCCTATACATGTGACAAGGTAGGTATATGATACAGTGATAATATACTTGGGAATATGATCTGCCATTCAGATGTTAAAGTCGACAATAAATTATTACATATACTAAATTGCTTTATTGATACAAACTTTTGGACTGAACATTAAAGCTTTAGCTAGAAGTTTGTAATTTCTAAGCAAGGATCATATAGTACAATAGCAAAACTAAATAATTTAGTTCAAGAGTTTGTAGCACCAAGTTTCTGAATTTTAAAGCATATGTAATTCCAAAGATTACATCATATAATCATCAAACCATGCCACTTTTACTGCATGTAAAGTAACTTTCTCTAATTTTTTAAGCAATCTGATAAATATGCCTATCATTTTCCAAATATTATTTTAATATTTCCAAAATTATTCTAGAGTGAATGCTAATCAGTAAAGCCCTGTAAAACTCCAAAAACAAATTTACTGTTTTTTCTAAGCTTTGAAAATTTGTAGCATTATTAAATTTAGAACAGATGACACTAAATTTGACATGAGAAATTTATGAATATCAAAAGTTATTTTGAGTCATAAATCATTTCTTCAGATGAGATTTGATCTTGTAGTTTAGCTGATTAGGTGACATTAACTTGACTTTCTGTTAGATTTGAAAACTAAGGAATTTCCAAACTCTTTGAGATGTGCAGTTGGAATTTGTATACATTTAGTCATTCTTATTACTTCCTTTCCACTTAGCAATGTATTTAAAATACCTTAGTACTTAATCTGAGTCATTTATCAAAATGGAATTTTTAGTTTTGTTTTATATCTTATGAAAAATATTATTATAATAATTACTATCTTCCTTTAATTTTGACTATTTTGAATTAGATGTATTTCTTTTTGCTTTTCTGATTATTATTTCAGGACAAGGAAGCATTTATTTGTTATCCTAATTACCCTGATTTGATCATTACTCATACACATGTATCAAAATATCACATGTATCCCCAAAATGTGCAACTATGATATATAAATTTTTTTTAAAGTTGTTCTCAGGGTAGTAAGTTGTGAAAATTCTGTCCCTCTCCCCTTGCTAAAATGTCCTTTGTAGATATAAAATAGTCATATGTTCAGTTTCTTTTAAGTGTATGTGATAGTATATAATGTTAACTATATTTGAATGGTTTGTGAAATTTTTTCAGATCTTCAATTTTCTTTCTTTGACTTTAAATCCATTGGAAGGAAATCTCAAACAGTTAACTAAAGAAGAGACCATTTGTAAACTATTGACAACAGATTCTGGCAAAGAAAAGGATCACATATTTAGGTAACATAACATGTTTTATTTTAATAGAATACCTATAAATAAGTAAAAATAGTACATTTTTTATTACCTGTAGCAAATATGGTGACTTTAAAATATGTCGTATTTTGAACTGTTACAAGCATTTCAAAAAGTCATTTAGAAGTGTCTAGATTTTGAGTGTTCTTCAGAATTTTAGAAAATTTTTATTTATTTTTATGTACTAACACTAATGATAACTCTGACTTTATATGTAAACTTCCGGTAAAATATCAACAATAAAATTTATTTTTAAAAGACTCTAAGATTATATTTATGTTAGTATTCAAACAGTACTATACCTTACTTTCTAATTCTTTTTAGCATATTTCTAATTTTATAAGCTAAAATTAAAAATACATTTTTTTCCCTGAACACTGTTCAGTACATGCCAAAAACCATTCTCTACTTACCCCATTTAAGCTTGTTATTTAATTTTTACTTAATGCAATTAAAGAGATTTTCATGTACAGAGATTTCACTAGGAATACATACTGACAAATATTTTCATTCTTAGGAAAGATGAGCTACATTTTACCGTCACCATTTTCTTTGTATATCTTCATTCAAGAAACCTTGCTCATTCCTTTGATATAGCATAGGATGGGTGTGAAATTGCAAATATATTCTACATGGATTCGTTCTTACTCAATTTTATTCTCATTCTCTCTCTGAAATATAAATATATATTCATTGTTTGTGCGTTTATAGTCTGTTCTGAAATTAACATTGCTGTAAATGTGTATAGTTCATATACAGCATTTGGCGATCTGGAAATATTCTTACATGGTCTTGGACTGGAACATATGACAGATTTATTAAAGGTATGATTTTATATAACTTCCAGTAGTTATATATAAATGTTTATTTGTTGGCTAACATAACATTAAATATTAATTCATAAACATACCATGAATGCCAATTCACTTTTTTCTATGATTTGTAGAATATCCCATTTTAAACTTGCAATAAGTGTTTCAAAAATTCATTATTCTAGAAATTTACATAAATTAGAATCTGGCTAGATAAAACAGCTTTTACCCACTGCCTAATGCCTTCAAACACCTAAGCTCTTAGTTTGTTTTTGCAGTTGCTGATCTTCCTGCTAGAATATTAGAGAAAGTACAGTTTTAAACCAAACACACCTGATATCAGATTCTTGCTGTAATATTTATTCACTGAAATATGTTAGTTAAATATCTCTTTTTTTTTTCATAAGTATAATACCTAGTGTAGGGTTGTCATGCAGGTTAAATTAGATCATATGCCAAGCACTAAGTGCTTTAAGCATACATTATGGGATTTGAGTAGATGACAATGGCTATCAGCTAAGTGGGGATACTGAAGTGATAAAGCATTATTTAAGACAGACACCCCTTAGGAGTATGCACATTCTGTTCAAATATTTCAGAGTTGGGTTTCATTGTATAATCTTGAAATTTCTATTAGGATAAACTGTGAGTAAAAATACATGTTATTGATGGTTTAATGTGATATAGTCAGAAATATAAAATATTCATAAAGCATATCTGTCAGATTTTATAGAACTTCTTTTCTTTTTATGTATACAAATATGAATGGTAATTATTTTCTTTGAATCTGGAAAACTAGCTATGTTTGTACATTTTTAGCTGAATATAGGTATTATGATACTACTATCTATTGATAGTATAGTTCTGTATGTACATATGCTATTCCCTTTAGAAAGCTGGAAGTTGTTAGGAGTAGAGCATATAACTGACTTACGTACACTTGCCTACTTCCCCTTCTACTATTTTATTTATGTGGAAAGGTAGCATTTTTTCCCTTTTCTACAGGAAAAGGATATAACTTTAAGACACCTTTTGACCATGAGGAAAGATGAATTTACAAAGGTTAGTAGCAAGTTCAAAAATTCCAGATATAATCTTTGATGTTTTCTAAATTGTGCATATTTTTGTTTTCTATTTTAAAAATCCTAGGGCTACAGACTGTGATTAATCTTTTGCTAAGTTCTTGACTAGATATGATTGTGGGTAGCCATATCTAAAATTTTGTGTTACAGTATTAAGTTACTTTAAGAACACTTAAAGACTTAAAGTTGTGGGTTTTTTCTTCAGATTATCATGACATCTCAACTAAAACTGGTGCTTTATTTCCAAATGTGAAATAGATTTGTAAAACAGGCTACTTAGAAATAAGAGGTATTTTTTTATATGGGGGTATGAACATGTCTTCCAAATACTGCCTTTTGCTTGGTTCTCAAAACCTTTAAGACCTATTATTTTGCCACCTAGTATTAAGTAACCAATAGCTATAGGAAGTATTAGAGATACTTTGATAAATAGGATACCTAAAAAGCAATGATCTTGCTGCACAAACACAGGTTTCAGTTGGAAACCTGAAATCTTTAGTATCACTAAAAATAAAAATATGCATACTACTTAACTAAATCCAAAATAGAAAATTTAGTTTAATACTAAAGGTAGAATACAGACAAAAATAGGGCTTAATTCCCACTTATTGCTGATAATATTTGAAATAATATCTTAAAGGAAAATTGTTTTATTGTGATTTTTGAAAGATTTTATATTAAAATCTAGTCATTTGTTTTGAGAATCTATCACAATTGTTATATAGTACAAACAATTGACTATAGTCCCCATATATCTAAATATTTTAATGATGTAACTAATCTTGTCAATCATAGTTACAAGTAAACCATATGTTCTTTAGTATATTTATTGGTTTTCCAATATGTATCTATTTTTTCAAGATGTGAATTCAAGTAGAAAACATCTTTAGTAATTTTGAATATTAAATTATTTTAGCATAACTACCTTACTGCACTTTAAAATTATTTCTACTTAGAATGGAATTACCAATAAAGATCAGCAGAAAATTCTATCTGCTCTTAAAGAACTAGAGGTAGAAGAAATAAAATTTGGAGAGTTACCTGAAGTGGCAAAGTTGGAAATAAGGTAATAACTTACTGGTTTACATTAATATTGTCTAGAACCAAGTATTCTTTTTTATTTTAATTTGGTAATGTCTGAGTCATTTTACTTGATACCATCATTTTTCCAGAGAAATAGATTTTGCAATATACTGAGTTCTAAAATGCGATACACTTTATAAAGTCAATTTTTATAGTCATTTTACCAAGACGCAAAATAATACATCTTCTTGTTAACTCACATAGAAATATTTTTGTTTTATTTTTTTCATTGCACCTTGCTAGATTGAACTGTATAAGAGATCCCATGCTTTTCATAGTATACCTTTTACTCTCTAAATCATTTAAATTAAAAATTCAAAGTAGTAATATTTTTGCTTGGGGCAATAAGAAAGCATTTCTCATGAGGCTCAGCTCTATTTTTAGCCTTACAGAATAAAAAATTATGTCATCAATATATAAAGTTAACATCCAGTATTATAAACTTGTCAAGCACTGATTATTAATAATATAAACTCTATTTTGGGAATAATGATATTTGATTTTAATGTATTATAGAGCTGTACATGATTTTTCTTAACTTTTTATTTTGAAATAATTTTAGATTCATAGGCTATTTCAAAGCAACGTACAGGGTGGTCCCATGACCCTACACCTAGGTTCAGTGTTAATATCTTGCATAACTGTCAAAACCAGAAGATTGACATTGGTATAATCCACAGAGCTTATTAATGTTTCACCAGTTATACATGTACTCACTTGTGTGTATGTATATATAACTTTGTGCAATTTTATCACATGTGTAGCTTCATGTAACCACTACCACTATCAAGGTACTGCACATACCTTTACTGCAAGACTCCCTCATACTATTGCATTATATCCACATCCATCCTTCTCTCCATCCCAACCCCTACCAACCGATAATTTGTTCTCCACCTTCATAATGATGTTATTTCATAAATGTTATATAAATAGAATCATAAAGTATATAGCCTTTTGACATTGTCTGCTTTCAGTCAGCCTGATTTCCTTGAGGTTGATCAGAGTTGTTGTATGTATCAATACAGTAGTTCATTCCTTTTAATTGCTGAGTAGTATTCCATAGTATGTATATACCATAGTTAGTTTAACCATTTACCCATTGAAGAACATTTGAATAGATTTTAGTTTTTGGCTATTCCAAATAATGTTGCTATGAACATTTATTTACAATATTCTGCTGGAAGTTTTCATTTCTCTGGGACAAATGCCTAAGAGGACAATTGCTAGGTTGTATGGTAGTTGCATATTTAGTATTTTTTAAAACTGCCCAACTGTTTTCCAGATTGGCAGTACAGTTTTATATTCCCACTAACAACCTGTGAGTGATCCAGTTTCTCTCTAGCCTCACCAGCATTTGGTGTTAGCCCTGTTTTTTTAAGCCATTCTGATTGGCATGTCATGATAGCTTATTGTGATTTTATTTGCATTTGCCTAATGGCTAGTGATGTTGAACAGTTTTTCATGTCTTATTTGCCATTTGTATATCCTGTTTGTTGAAATGTCTAACAATGTATTTTGCCCATTTTCTACTGGATTGATGTGGGCATTGTCTACATTCAAGTCTTTGTTGGATATGTGATTTGCAAATATTTTTTCCTGGTCTGTAATTTTTCTTTTCATTTTCTTAGTGGGAAATGAGCAAAATTTTTTATTTTGATTAGGTCTAATTCCTCTTATTTTATTCTTTTTCAAAATTGTCTTGGCTATTCTAGGTCCTTTTTCTTTTCATATACATTTTAGATAAAGATGAGATTTTTTTATAGTAATTGATTAATGTTATTGATTAATTCAGGCAGAATTAACATCTTAACTGTATTAATTCTACTAATCCATAAGCTCAGATAACTTTAAAAGTTTTAAGTTTTCTTTGTTTTATTTCATCAGTATTTTGTAATTTTAGTTACACAGATCTTGTACATATTTTGTTAAATTTATACCTAAGTATTTTATTTTCTTTGGAGCAATTATCAGTAGTATTGATTTTTTAATTTTGGTTTTATATACAGTTGATTTTTGTGTCTTGATCATGTATCCTAGCCTTACTGAACTCACTTTTTAGTTCTAGGAGCTTTTTTATAGATTCTTTGAGATTTTCTATGTAGGTAATTATGTAGTCTTCAAAAAGGTTAATTTCTTCTTTTATAATGTGTGTCTTTTATTTGGGTTTTTTGTTTGTTTTTTGCCTCATTCAGTGGGCAGAGCTACCAGTAATATATTGGATAATAGTAGTGGATAGTGGACATTCTTGCCTTGTTCCCAACCTTAAAGGGAAATCATTCAGTTTTTTTTACTATTAACTGTGGTGTTAGCTGTAAGGTTTTTGTAGATTCTCTTTATCAGATTGAGGAAATTCTGCTGTATTCTTATTTTCCTGACAGTTTTATTGATGGTTGTTGAATTTTGTCAAATGTGTTTCCTATGCCAATTGATATGATCATATGACTTTTTTATTTAGCCTGTTGATATGGTAGATTACATTGTTTGATTTTTTTTTTTTTAATTGGGGGAAAACTGCAAAACATTTACAGTACAATGTTTACAGTCACAATTTGTAGTGAGCTGATTTCCCAAAATATATTACCACTCAAGTTGACTTATCTTGTTACATTCAAAAACCTACATTGTTTGATTTTTAACTACTGAACTAGCCTTGCATACCTGGGATTAATTCCATGTGATTGTGTTTTATTATTCTTTTTATGTATTGTTGGATTTGACTTGCCAGTATTTTGCTAAGGATTTTTGTATCTAAGTTCATGAGAGATACTACACCATAGGTTTGTTTTTTATACTTTGTCTAGTGTTGGTATTAGGGAAATGCTGGTCTCATAATATGAGTTGGGAAGTGTTCCCTTCTCTTTTATTTTCTGGAAGAAATTGTGTATAATTGATGTTAATTATTTTTTAAACATTTTATAGGTTTCTTCAGTGAAACCATTTGGGCCTGGAGATTTTTAGGGGGGAACTCTTAAAATACAAATTCAGTTTCTTTAATGGTTATAACACTATTCAAGTGTTATCTCTTTTATGTTGGCTGAATTTTGGTAGTTCGTGGTTTTAAGGACTTAGTTCATTTTTTCTAAGTGGTCAAATTTGCAAGCATAAAGTTGTTTCTAGTATTTCCTGTTATCCTTTTGATGGCTTTGGGATCTATTGTAATATCCCATTTCATTAGTAATATTGGTGATTTTTGTCTTCTCTCTTTATCTCTGTTAGTCTTGCTAGAGGTTTCTCAATTTTCTTTCCAAGAACCTGCCTTGCTTTTTGTTTTAGTAACTTTTCTCTATTATTTTTGTGTTTAATTTCATTCATTTCTGCTGTTATCCTATTGTTTCCCTCCTACTTGCTTTGAATTTGTTTTGATCTTCTTCCTGTAGCCTGTTGGGGTAGAAGTATACATTGTTTGCAACATTTTTTCTTATATAAGCGTTTGGTATTTCCTATTTCCCTTTCATCACTGCTATAGCTGCATGTCACAATTTTTTTTTTTTTTTTTTTTTGAAAAAGGGTCTTACTCTGTCACCCAGCTGGAGTGCAGTGATGCAATCACAGCTCACTATAGCTCAGACTCTGAGGCTCGAGACTATCCTGCCTCAGCCTCCAGAGTAGCTGGGACTATAGGCCAGCACTACCACGCCTGGCTGATTTTTCTATTTTTTGTAGACATGGGGTCTCATTATGTTGCTTATGCAGGTCTCGGACTCCTGGCCTCAAGTGATCCTCCTGTCTCGGCCTCCCAAAGTGCTAGGATTTACAGGCATGAGCACAGTGCCTGGCCGTGTTCCACAAATTTTGATATGTTATGTGGTCATTTTCATTCACTTCAGTGTATATTTTTATTTTCTTTGAGACTTCCTTTTTGACCTATGGATTATCTAAATAGATGATAATATATGGTGTTTAATTTGTACATGTTTGGAGATTTTCCTGTTGTCTCTCTGTTATTCATTTCTACTTTGATTCCATTTTGGTCAGAAAAAATACTCTGTGATTTCAAGGGCTCAATAGCTATATGCGACTGGTGGCTAAATGGAAATCTAGAGAATCAAGATTGATTTTAAAGGTTTTGACAGGTTGAAGCAAATCCCCCCAAACTTAATAGGATTAAATTTGACAAGGATAAATGGAAAATCTAAGATTAACTAAATTACTATAGGATGGATGAGACCTAACTTAATACACCTGAAGAATCACTAAGGCTTTTAGTTGATTATTAATAGTAACTCAATTTAGGTTAGAAGTGTCACACGACTAGTGGTGAAAAGCTAGCACTCTTAGACTGCATTAATAGAAATATAATGTATAGAAAATGAATGAGGTAATAGTTTCATTGTACATAATGCAGCTAAAGGGTTTTTTGTTTATGGAAGGAATTGAAACATTGAATAAATTAGAAAACCTGTAAGGCCTCTTCTGCGTTTTAGATTATATGATTGTCTGTTCAGTAATTTTCATAAATATTTTTATATATAGACATTCCCCACAGTAAAAACACTTAGATTTTAGCATCCTAAATAACTCATAATAATTGTTTTCTTTCTGCCAACTAGATTATTTTGAACTTCCCTCACTTAGCAATACCACCTGATAACCAACCTATGACATTTCTTTTTTTTTACAGTGGCTTTTTCCCCCTTTGGAGATTTGTACACCAAATATGTTTTCCCTGACCCTTTGCCTCTCATTGCACCTGGTCGGGTTAATTACATCTTACCCTCATTTGCTTATATAAGTTTCTCTTAACTCCTCTGTCTGTCTTTTCTGTTCTTTTGTTTTCCCCACTGGAGACAGAGTCTCACTCTGTTGCCCAGGCTGGAGTACAGTGGCCTCATCACAGCTCACTGCAACCTTGATTCTCCCGACTCAAGTGATCCTCCTGTCTCAGCTTCCAGAGTAGCTGGAACCACAGACGTGCACCACTACACCTGGCTAATTTTTCTATTTTTTGTAGAGAGGATCTCACTCTGGCTCAGGCTAGTCTCAAACTGGCCTCAAGCTATCTTCCCACCTCAGCCTCCCAGAGTACTAGGTTTACAGGCATGAGCCACTGCACCCAGCCCTGTGTGTTCTTTCAATGCTTAGGAAACTCTTTCCCTCCTCTTTTTGGTTTCATATGGGTCAAAAAGTAACCATTATCACAGGGACTAAGTATAGGAATAATGCCTGTGCAGAGGACAAATAAAATTTTTTGCCTCTAGAGCTATTTAAAATACATGCAAGTTCTCTGTAAGAAATCCTCACAAATATTTTTCTACGTCCTGATTCCTCTAATTTTACTTTTAATACCAGCTTAGTATTATTTTCTAATTTTTCTTTTTTATTTGATTTAAGAGTATGGCAATAATTTTATTTTTCCACTGACAATATAGGTACTATTTTTTTATTTTAACATATTCCAGTTTGATTTTTTCCCCAGAAATAGTTATAAATGAGGATTATGTATCTAAGGTAAAAGTACCATGCATGTTAGTGGAGACTTGGTTTCTATGTTATGTGCTTTTAAAACCTATTGGGGATTGCTATAACCATGATTTGTACTGGTGGTTTCCGTACCTAGCTAAGTTATCAAGATGACCCGAGGAGGTTGGTATATGTATTAGCCATGTTATCTGTTGCCTGGGACACACTATATAGACAAATTTTATTTAGTAAATGTATAAATGAGTCGATGAATTATAATATCCTATAAAATATAATCTTTACAAGTATAACAGTATCATCACCAGCATAGCCTATCCAAAACTAACATTCTAACTACAATAAACATTAAACACACGAACAATGGATTTTCACACCATTTAAGAATTTAGAAAAGTCTTCCTGTGGATAATTTAGATGATCCTGATTTCTTAAAAACTTTATTGCCCAGTTTAGACATTTCCCATAGTAAAATGCCCATTCATCCTATTTCTCCATTTTTTTAATATATCTCTTTATAATAGGAAAATCTGTATTCAAAATAATACCTCATCACTGTTTCACAATAACATTATGGCTTCTAAGTATTTAAATGCATTGTGAAGGATTTTGGTTGTGAGGACTTAAAATCAGCAAACCTTCTTGAATATATTTATTTGTTCATCTTCTTTACTTTTTTCATTATTGTTTCTATGAAGAAATATTCTAAGTTCTACATGACTGACTTGCAAATTAAATTTTTTAATATAACATATTTGAATGATGGCAGAGTTGCCTGTATGAATTTACTTTGTAAGATTTAACAGACTTAAAGAATGTGCAGAATCCTAAATAGTTCACTTATTAAACCTGCTGAATTTTTTAAAAAATAAAACTGGCAGACATATATTCCAGGAATTTGACCTCGTTATTAAATCACAGACTTTGTTTACATGCTATTATGGAAAATGTTTTACTTCCCATTTGTTCAAAGTCATTCTTTAAAGAAGAAATTAGTCATTAAGTCATAAGAAAACTAACAGCAGGAAAACTTGAATTGATTGATTATAATCTCCTTGTGATGTGACTTCAACAATTTAGCTACTGATTTATTTTAAGATGCTTTTCTTCTATGTGTCAGAATTTTCTAAAATAATCTGTTAGAAGAATGCATATGCATACTACATTCACTTTTTTCTTAGTATGTTTGCAGAATTAAAGAATGCAATTTTAAAATGTTGATAACTGTCTCATTACTACTTTGAGATATTTTGAACAGAAATAATAAATTTTCATCCATGTCTTGAAATTTTCAGATTTCTGTCCAGACCTTTTCTTTGAGCTCTCAGTTACCTAACATCCATTTGAATGTGTCAAAAGCATCTCAGAATTATGTTCATCAAGGAAAATGCTCCTCCCCTAAAAATAAAAATCTATATAGATAGAAAATTTTACATAAAAATATATTGTTCACATCCATTATTTATAAACATTCTAAAATTGGAAACCCTAAATATTTAATATCAGGGAAATGGTTGCATTACATTGCATCAATATAATTATTTTTTCCATCATTAAAATTATTTTCAAACTTAACGTCATAGGAAAATACTGATGATAAGTATAAAAGGCACAATATAAAATGGCATGTGAAGTAGAATGTCAGTTATATTAATATATATCCATACAAAAAATACTGGAAAAAAATGTATATTATAAGAAAATATTCTGGCAGAAAATAGTACCAGTCCTTATCTTTGTGTAGTAGGATTGTTGATGATTTTAATTTTTTTCAGATATTTTACAATGAGCATATAATATCCTTATTTATAATACCTTTATTTAAAGTACAAATTTTGTCTTAATACTTGACTTCAATTTTTTAAAATATAGTCTGTTGTAGTTTGCTTATACTTTGTTATGCTCTAGTAACAAATAACTTCTAAATCTCAGTCACTTATAACAACCAAGTTTATTTCTTGATCACCTACATAATGGGTCAGCTATAGTGACTCTCCTTGTTATTCTGAGAGTAGGCTGGAGGAACAGTCCCAATCCAGGACATTACTATTCTCATGACAAAGGGAAAAGAGAGATGGCAGGATCAGTCAATGACTCTTCAAGCTTCTGTTCAAAAGTTACACGGTCATTTCCAATCATATTTTATTTGCCAAAGCAAGTCACATGATCAGGTCTCATGTCATTGGGGCATGAAATATACTCCTCTGACGGGGAGGGAGGGCTAATAGTATATTTAGCCCAGTAGAAAAGACATGATAATTTGATTAAATAATACAGTCTATCATACCTATGTTATATCTGTTTATTTTGAGTTCTTCAAATAAGTACAAAGTTATCAGGGCTGACATGTAAAGTTGTATAGGTTGTTTACTGTACAGCTCTGATGGGGAGGCAACATTCACAGTGTATGATATGAATGGTATACTGTAGAGCCGTTTTGTACAACTTGCCCATCCATATTCAGTGGTCCTGAAAATTATATGACAGAAGAAAGGTATATGTTTTCCTTTCATTTATTAAGACTGTAATTTTGCTAGTAATATAATCTGCTTATTTGAGCTTATACGTTTATATTCCACTTAAATATTTGTGAGTCACCTATCTAGAATTGCATGCTTACTATCAGTTAATATTTTGAATGACAATTTCAATGAATCTTAATTTTCTTGAGCTCATAAAATTAAAAATACATATATTTGGTATTAATGAATTACTCATTGAGTAGTTATTCTTTATACTGATAGTAAGTAAAATTTGAATGTTTAAAGAGCAATAAAGTCTAAGTTATAAGTGTAGCTTATATAAATAGTACATGGAGACAAAAATTAATACAAGTAATCACTGCTGTTGCTTTGGCAGAAATATGTCTTATACTCTAAGTTCTTTTCTTTCTAAAGTTCAGAAATAAAATAGAATTATATATATTAAAAATGCTTTTAAAAATACCATTTTTATTGCTAAATAAAACAAGAATTTACCTAAATTTTTTTATTTTCAGTTTTCTTTTTGAAAGCAACTACGAGGTACTTTTTGCTGTCAGTGACTTGATTATAATGTATTAAGTTAATAAAGTTTATATTTTATAAAGCTCTTAAAAAACTTAATTTTTCAACCTAATAGCTAAGAGAAAAGACTTTTCTTAAATGAAAATACTATGTATGTCCTAGTAATGTATCTTAAAGAAAAGTTTGCTATTAGTTTCACTGGAGGCTGACCTTGCATGTTTTTTATAACCTTTCCTTCTAGAAGTAGTATGAAAGAAACTTTGTAAAGTGTGTAGTCAAAACTTCTATATGTAATAATTACTGTTTGGACTCAGAAGTATCTTTTGGTCCCATAGGAGTAGTTTTCATTGCAATTTTATTTTAGTAAATACTGTTAAAGGACTCTTCAGAAAGGTCAATTTCCGATAGTAATGATCTACTTAATTTTTGTCATTCTGCTAGAAAGTGACATTTTATGGTTATTGCATTTCTGTATTCATTCAAATTTTATTTTTCTTTTTCTCTGAATTGCCTGTTCATATCCTTGGCCAGCTTTTCTATTGGTTGTGTTAAGTTTCTTTGTAGCTTCTCCTGTAAATTGGCTTCTGTCACAGAAACTAATCTGGACACCAGTGTTTCCTCTTTGCCAAAAGCAGTATACTTATTTAATGTGTTTAATCTTTTCCTTTTTGAACCCATTCCTTTCATTGCCATTCATAACAACTCTTAACTCCTGATTTTCTTCTACTTCTTAGGCTACTTTTCCTTTAATGGCTTTTTGTTCCACCCCTATTAACTATCGTCTCTACACAGTATGTCCTGTGGTCTTCATGATCATAGTTTTGATCTCTATTTCTAACAAAATCATAGACATTTCTAATACTACTGTGGTTTGCACTTACGTTCACAATTGAAGGAAAGACTGAATTTTGGTTAGAGATAAGTGAAATAAAAATGTAATTTTTTCCCAATGAGATTCATTGACTCTCTGAATTATATCTAGCCTCATGAGTCTTTAAAGCCCAGGATAAATACCCCTGCAAGACCTGCATTTTCTATTGCTTACTGATTGTTGCCACCTGCATGTCTCATCATCATTGCAGTTGTCGTAATTAAGTTTGCTTGAGCGCCAGCTGGGTGCTAGACACAGTGCTAGGTACTTTATGTCCATCTCCTTCAGTCCCCCTGATAGTCCTGTTGTCTCCATTTCTAGAGATATGTAAACATTTGGCTCAAGATTAGGCTTGCCCAAGATTATAAAGCTAATAAGTGTGGGAGCTGATTCCAAACTGAGGTTGGCTCTTTGCTCAAGAGTCTGTGCTTTTGATTATTATGCCGTAATGTCTTCTCTTTATCCCACTGCTTTGCCCACCACCCACCTGCAAATTCAATTCCCAGCTTAGTGCCACCACCTTCCATTGAAAGCAAAAACATCTGAGAATCATTCTTTTCTTTTGCATGCAATCCATCACCATGTCTTTCAACTCCTTCTCCTAAAGGTTTCTAAACCACCACTCTTCATCCTTCCCCCAGTGAGACTGTTACTGCCAGATCCTTAGTTTAAGCTTTTCTTCATCATTTCATGGATGAATTTTTCCGTGAGTCTTATAATTATTCTCTCTACTTCCATTTTTGTGTTCTTTTGGTCCACACCACTTCTTAAATAAATGTTCTCATTTTTTAAATTCTCATTTTCTACTTTTTTGTTCAAAATACTCTAGTAACTATATTATCAAAAAGATAAAATCCAATTCCTTAGTATATCACAAAAGTTCCTTTAATAAATGATTACATCCAACCTTTTCTCTCACTACTTCCCATAATTTGTACTTTAGTTATACCTTAGTGACCTCCTATCCTTGTACTTTTTCACGTGCTATTCTCTTTATCCAGAATGTCTTCTCTTCCTTGCCTACTTGTCAAATTTATTCTTCAACTGCAGGCTCAGCTCACATATTATCTCTATGAAGCACTTCTAATTATCTCTGTGAAGCATTTCTAATTCCCTATTCCCACCCTATTCTCTCTGAATTTTAGATGTCTCAACTATAAACTACGGGGGTTGTTGTGAAGAATTAAAAGAAATAATAAATGTAAAATAGTGCAGTGTCTTCACATAGTAGGTACTCAGATATTGTTTTTTCAGTCTTATTTCTTCATGTGTCCCTGTGAATACAATGTTATAATTATATGTCTGCATCTCATCCTGAACTTTAAGATCCTTGAGACTGGGGACTTGTTTTTCTTTTATACTCAATGCCTGTTTCAGTACCTAATAATAGCTATTACATAAATATTTTTTAAAGAATCTAATTAATTTGTGACTAGATTTTTAAGTAACTAACCCAGTAAAATGAAGTAAATTGCTCTAATTAGTGATTCCTGTTTATTTGTTTCCCTTCTTTAGTGGTGATGAGTTCCTCAACTTTCTTCTGAAATTAAACAAACAATGTGGCCATTTAATAACTGCTGTACAGAATATCATTACTGAGTTACCTGTAAATTCTCACAAGGTATTCTACAAAAGTTATTAAGTAAAGTCTGAATGCTGAAGAACTTTCCAGATAAGGTCATGATAATTCAATAAACAGTACTGATCTGGTAAAATTATTATCATTTGTTCTATAAAATCACATAAGATCTAAATAAGTCAGTTTGTTTAATATTACTCATTTATATACTAATTAATTGAAAATTTTAGTGTTCTTTCCCTCAAGAAAAAGAGAGTCACACCAAAAATTAAACTAATCTATGTATTGAATTTACCATTTGTTCTTAAAGGGGATTTAATTGTTTAAAATATAAAGTGACAGGAGACCCAAGTGAAAGTTGAAACAAAGCAGCATGTTGAGTGTTATTAAAAAATTATATAAATATAAAATTTTTTAATGAAGGAAATTTTAAAAAGAGAAAGGGTAAGTGATCTACAAAAGCAACTTAATTTTGTAGTTTTTTGTGTGATTTGGTTTTAGCTATTTGTAGTGAAAATTTTTAAATGCACTTGTTTTCTAGTGATTTTTATGTAACACTAATATGGGAATGTTATTTTTAAAACCTTCATGAATTAATTTGTTCACCATAAATATTACTAATATTAATCTCCATATAGAACATTATATGTACATATTTAGAAAATGCAGTCAGCAAGCTAATTGAATTATTGTATAAATTACTTATTTTTGGTGTCAGGGTATATCCTGATCAAAAAATCCTTTTCAGTTATGTAATTTAGTGTTTAAGAATGTTGTATAATCTTTGTGTATATACAGTTGTGAAAAGTTGTTTCCATCCTTTAAAATGTAGCTTTTGAAAATATTAACAGATAGTACTAGAATGGGCTTCTCCACGGAATTTTACTTCAGTTTGTGAAGAACTCGTCAGTAATGTTGAAGATTTGAGTGCAGAGGTCCGCAAACTAAAAGACTTAATTCAGAAGGTACATATTTAACATTAAAAAAGGGGGAAATATTAAGGGAAATGATTTATAGCAAAAGATGGTAGACAATAAAGCAATTCTAATAAGAGAAACAAATAGAACATTTAGACAAGTGGAAAAGGATGATTTCCAAAAGAAGAAATAAACATAGGAAACAAATTTTTTAGGTCATTAAAGAAGTGCCTACTAAAAGAATATGTCATTTTCATCTTTTCAGTTAGCAGGGAAAAATGTATTACTGTACCCAGTTCTAGTTAGAGTTCACCAAACTGATATTCTCATGTCAGACTATTGACCAACCCCCTTCAAGGGCAGTTTGACAAGATATACCAAGGACCATAAAAATATTTGTACCTTTTGATAATAGTGTATTCCAAAACTGTATGTACCATAGGTGTCCTATACTAGGAGAATAATTTAATAAATTATGATACACCTATATTAAAATAATCTGGAGCCAGTTGAAATATAATGAAAATCTAATATCAATTTGTTAAAGATAGGAAGTTATATTTGTGCATTATAACTTACATGTAAATGTGCATATGAAATAATACCAAAATGAAATATTTATTAGCTCTGTTAATGAGATGGGATTGTAGGTTAAATATTCGTTCTATTGTCTAAACTCTATAATATCTTTTATAACTTAACTGTTTTTTAAAGAGTGTGGGCTTTTTTGGTTCTGCTTTTATACACCTATAGAAGAAGTATATATCTGGATTTAAGGACAGGTAGATTTTTCCCCTTTAGAAAATAGGCTATAACAAAATCTAAGCTGCTGAAATAGGGACCTTTGTTGAAGGCGAGGAATCAAGAAAAACACTCAGTTGACTAAAGAACTTACTTCTGAGTTCTTCATGTCTGTTTAATAAATAAATTTGATGTTTATAAAGCTTTGTGAAATACCTGATTTAAAAGTGAGATTATACTTTAAATTTTATAGCTTCAGCCCTTCATTCATTTAATATTTTATTAATATTTTATCAAACAAATTCTTTTCCTGAAAATAAATTTTATACATTTTCCAGGTTGTTAGTCAAGCTATTAACATATGTTCAATCAAAAGAGTCTTAAAGTGAGAAATAAGTTGTGAAGCAAATCCTAAAAAATAATAGCTGGGAAAATAAATTTTAAATGGGTAAATGGGCAATATGTTTCAGAAAAATTTGCAGAAAATAACTCCTTCCCAAAGAAAGAGCCATCTTAGAAATTGTATTATCTCTGACAGTTAGTCATTCAACAAACATGAGTGCCTACCTCTAAGGCACCTGTGCTACACAATCTAGATAGAGCCTGAACTTGCTGACAACACAAAAATTATAGCACCATTCGTCTTCACTACCTCTATCTCCTCTAGAAGAATTGAAAAGCAAAATCAATTTTACTTAACATGGTGTATTTCATGGGGATCCATGGGAAATTTTGAAGGATTTGTGTAAAGATAACTTTCTGTAAAGCATCAACCTTTAATGTTTAGTGTAGGAAATTTCCTAAGACATATTTGCCTCAAGGTTGTTTACTAATTTTGTTTCTCCAAAACAAACTAAAAACATGAGGGTAGAGATGGGGGAATGTAGAGAATTGAGACAAAATTGGAGAGAACCAGATTTTTTAAAAAATGAATGAAAGTACGAAACTTTGTTATAGGGACTGACTCTAAAGCATAAACAATCCAATCAGATACTGTGATATTTATTTTAATAATGCCTACCTATAAAGAGAATTTTCATCTTTAATCTTTAGCTACATAGAAGGCCTTTTTTCTGCGATCCTCTGTACCTACAATTTATACATTTCTGTATAAGGACTAGCCTTGAAAACACATTTATTAGTCTATAATAATGGGAGACACAGTTCTTTGGGTAGGAAAGTTTTCATTTTGGAGCAAGCTGGTGGATTGGTTTTTTTCCGTATTAGTCTTAACATGAGTAGTAATCATCATGCGATTTGATTTACAGAATTATGAAGGTTTCTAGGTTTGGGAATATGCTATCATGCCTGTTATGCTTATATTATTTCAGAGTTTACCAATAATAACTGAAGGGGATTTTTTTCAAGAAACATGTGTTATCACAGATAAGTGTATGGAAGTAACAGAGAGAGGGTGGGAGAGGTCAAGGCTAGACTTTAACACCACATCACTCTCTTTCAAACCAACACCCTGACAGGCTCCTGTCAGAAAGGGTCATTCTAAGAGTAATTAGTTAATAAAAGGAGTGACTGTCTCAGGATTCAGTAAATGGAGCATCAGTGTCAAAAAGGAATCTGTTGCTGAATGAAGCCATTTGGAAGTTAGACCAAGAATACAGTTTTAATGATATTGGCATTGAAGTCCGTTTTTCTGGTATAAATTTAAAATTAATTTTGTCAGGCTTTTTTAATTAAATATTTACACTGTAGAATTTAGAAGTCATTATTCCTGCTAATGTTGAAAGTATATCACCACTCCAGCACAGGATGTTTCTAGTAAATATCACTCTATAAATGTGCCTGGTTCTTTTTATCTCTCAAGGATCTTTGGTTTCTGCTTATTCTCTCTCCCGCTCCACCCCAGCAACCATCTCTTTCTTCTCTTTTCTGTCTCTCTCACCCCACCCCTTTCTCTCTCTCTCTCTCACACACACACACACACACACACACACACTCTGCAGAGGGGGAAAGGAGAGCTGCTTTAGCAAGAAATTTCTATCTATGGGAATTAAGAAACTGACTGGGTCCTGTACTTTCATTGCCGAGAAGTGCTAAAAGAACCACTTAAGTTTTTGTTGACATTTGTTACTATAATTATAGTTAAATAAAGTGTTAAACTTCTAGCATTAGCATCTGATGCTAATAAATATTTGCTCAATTCCATCTGTTGTAGGTTTGCTGTAAGAGTTCACTTTTTTGTAAGGACATTAATTGATATTTTAATACAGAAGGAAATAAATATCAATTGTCATTCATTATGGGTAAAATAGAAACTTTAACATTAAAGGAACTTTGTCCCATGACATAAAAACACCATTTTAAAATGTGATAATCTATGAAAGCATTTATTTTTAATGTAAAAGTAATAATTTACAATAATGGGATTCTGGTGAAAGACAGAATGTCTTTTAAGACGTATATGTTCATTTTAAATCTTCCATGGGACTCTTGAGTTGTCCACACCTAAATCAAATAAGTTAACAAGGATATTATTGTATTTTTTTAAAAAGATGTTTTTATTTTCAGTGTATTATACATTAACTCTTTTTTTCCCGCTATTCTAAATACTAGCTGCAAAATGAACGGGAAAATGATCCAACTCATATACCATTAATGGAAGAAGTATCTACATGGAATAGTAGAATTTTGAAGAGGACAGCTATTGCAGTATGCGGATTTGGGTTTCTTCTTTTCATCTGCAAGCTAACTGTCCAGAGAAAATACCCTAATATTTGTTTTTAAGTTATGTATGTATATCTTACTCAAACTACTCAGCAGCTTTGATTGCTTTTAACCATTTGTGGCACAGTATAACTTCTCATTCTTTCTCAATATTCCATAAGAAAAATTATGACAACATAAAGCAGAGATTTTTTTTTTCTTTAGAAAGTAGTTTTGTCAGTTTGAATTAGAAATATAATTTATGTCTTTATGTTAATTTCAATCAAGCAGTAAATTATAAGTAATTTTTTAGTTTGAACATATGGTTCCAAATCACATTCAAAATAAAAGTTTCATCTAATATTCTTCAACATTTAAGAGTGTGCTCATTTTTCATAGTGAATCTTACAGAATTTGTGAAGTGTTCATAAACTAAAAGCTTTTACTCCTTATTTTCTCCTTGTATTGCTACATGATAGGGAATTTTTATTAGATTTTTAAAGTTATAAGGAAATTATTAATTTTCAAAGTATTCCAGAGAATGCAGACGATCAAGGTAAAATGTAAAAGTTTTTAATTGTAGATTACTCAGGAAAAATATTTTAAATACAAAGTAAGAAAAGCAGAAAATTAGGAAATGCTATAGAAGGCACAAAGTACACTAGAATTTTTTTTGTACAGTACTTTTGGGAACATACAAGATATACTGTGTTGAACATTCTTAGGATGTTATGAAAGTGAATGGCATTTGGCATATAATTCCTCATATCTAAAGAAGTAATACAATATTTATTTTTTCTAAAATCAAAATTATATTCATATTTTAAAAGTGAAGTTAGGCCCAATTTAGCAGGGAAAATAGCGTTTAAATCTTGCTTGACTTAGTGCCATACTTACATAGATGCAGTTTATCTGCAGTTGTTTGAGAAGAAAGCATCAAGTAAAGGGAAAGAACTGTGGAAAGGAAGAACAGGGTAAGAAAACTATAATTAGTAGCAGTTTCTGTTCTTGCTCATACCGAAACAGCAAGACTTGAATCATCATTCTTTTTCTGAGCATATACTCAATCATGTATCATTGGAAAATAATCACACCATGAATTGCTGTCTGACATTTTAACCTAAGTGTTATATAGCTTTTTTCCCCCTGATATCCCTTATTGAAATAAGTTAAAGACTTAGCACTAAACTGTAATATGGATAGGGGAATAGGTACTTCTTTAAAAAAAAAACCAAAAAACCACTAGGCTTAGAGACAAAATAGGTACTTTTAACACAGATTGTGTTTTGTTCCCAGCACAGTACTTGGGCAAATAGAAGGTATTTAATAAATGTTAGTTGTAGTTTCCTTTAAGAAAAAAAAAAGCACTCTATGAGAATGACAGCCATACTACCAGATCATGTACTTAGATGGTGTTTTCACCTCAATTCATCTTAATGATAATGATGTTTCTTCTGTTGGCTGGATGGGTCACTATTTTTTTCCTCTACGAAAACCTAAACCATCTCTAAAATATTAGGACAAACTGAATTTACAAGGTACTTGTTTTCCAAAAGAGATTTGTCACAGAATTCCTTAAAATAATGATCTGCCTCTGTGTGCTTCAAATATGATTAGCTATTCAAGTGGGGAAAACTCTAAAGTCCATTGGAGCTGCATATTCTGAATGTATTTTTCATTCTCTTGACAAATACAGTATGCATTTTAGATTGCAGACAGAGGAAAAAGTAGGGCAGCATTTGTGCTTAGGGAAATTATTTCTTTGGGTAAGGTATCAATAGAATGAATAAGATGTCTCCTATGATTTAAAATTGGTTATTTTATTGAGAACGGACCATAAGTCCCTTCCTATTCTGTGATTATTTGACCTGATGTTGCTATGGAGGGGGGTGGTTACTGCTTCTAGACTATTCTTTCTTTTATAACAGATAACTAAATACAAATCATTTTTTTCTCTTCTTAAAACAAGTCCCTTAGAGACTTCCCTGAACCACAGATACAAATTTTAATTCTATGCACTTGAAAATAGTAAACCTTTTTTTAATTAATTGGTATTTAGTTCATAATTAATCTGAATCAGAAAAATGTTCCTATATCTTTGGAAACAACTTTGCAAGCCAAACAATTCATTATAAGCACCTCTTGGGATGCAAGTATTTTTCAGAGAGCAGCATGCTTCTTGTCCCATATTGTCACTATCCTTAAGTGGAGTGCTTAGCACTGTTTGACAATACGAATATTAATACATTTTCCTGGAACATACACTAAGCTTTTCACTGGATAACTATTTTATACTGCTCTTTACTTAAACTCCGGAGACCTCCTCCCCATCTCACTTTTAAGTGATGGCCTTGTTGCTGCTTATTCCCCTGGGAAATAGAATCAGTTAAAAAAGAACTTCCAAACTGGGTTTCCTCTAGTTAAGAGGTCAGCAAACATTTTTATAAAAGGCCATGTAATAAATATCTTAGACTTTGAAGGCCATATAGTCTTTGTTATAATTTCTTAACACTGCTGTTGTAGCACAAAAGCAGCTATAGATAATACATAAATGAATGATGTGGAGGTTGAACAATAAAACTGTGAAAAACACATGATTGCCTGGATTTGGTCTACCAAGATATAGTTTACCGACCCTAGTCTAATGTTACATAGATACAACAGGGTTACTTTTTATTTTTAGATGTTCTCTTTTAATCCTGATAGTTTACCCAGAGATTTATTGATTGTGTTAGTATTTTCAAAGAATCAGCTTTTGCATTTGTTGGTCCACTACTTTTTTAAATTTTTGTTTCATTGATTCCCACCTTTATTATTTCCTATCTTAATTCTAAGTACTATAGTTTCATTACCATTCATTTTTAAATACTTTACATATATTTTCCCTGTTGTATCATTACAATATGTATGTGTTGTAAATCATTTTCTAAAAAATTTATTTTGCAAAAATTCATAGAGATCTCAAACTCACATTTCTGCAGCTTTCTAATTTAAAAATCTGGAAGTGGTATTGTTCAAAAATAAACTGTACTTTTATAGATTATGCTGTATTTATATATGAAGTACTTTATAAAGAACTGTGTGTATATGTATATATACAGACACACATATATACCTTGACTGTTATTAGTGTATAGAAATGCTTTCAGTGGATTTGTATACATTAATTTTGTAGCCTGAGACTCTACTGAATTTATTTATCAATCCTCGGAGTCTTTTGAAGGAGTCTTTAGGGTTTTCTAGGCATAAGATCATAGCATCAGCAAACAGATAGTTTTACCTCTTTTCTGATTTGGATACCCTTTATTTCTTTCTCTTGCCTAATTGCAAGACCCCAGGAGAGTCCTTCTAAACGGTCTCTTTCTCTGGTTTTCTGTGGTGAAAGAGCTGGCCGATATTTTAATTTGTTGTTCCTAATTAAGAAGAGTTACTGTTTTCAGGAGTTCCCTTAGGCTTGAATTTCTCCATACTGTATTTCAAATAAAATCAGTTTCTTTGGGGAGAGATCTTAAGCTCTTTTTTCTTGTAGACTGCTTCTCACCCTGGGCAGAGTCTCTGAGCCTCAGTCTCTGGGTGCTAGGTAGAGCAGTAAGTAGCCTCTGATATTTTTGGTTTGCTTCTCACAGCATGGACCCTCTGGCCTATGAGCCAGCTGTGGAGGAGGGCATTCAGGGCCTTAGTATTCTCAGTCTGCCATGCCTGGGGCAGACTCCCCACTCTACGGGGCTCAGTGAAAGCCCTCCACTGTTTAACCATCCTCACTAGAATTTAACCACTTCACCTTGGCCTGCCTCTTCAGATGAGATATGGTAACCCTTGTTTGGGAGCTGAGAGAAGGAGGAGTCCCATCTTCTTGGCCATATCCACCCAAAGTGGAGCTTCTGCCAAGTTGAGTTGGCTTGTGGTGGGGAAGGTGGGTTGATGGTGAGAGTGGGTCATGGCTTCAAATGCCACTGACTCATTGTTCTTACTGAGTTTTAGTAGGTTTTTTTGAATAAATATTTCTGCATTTGTTCTGTGTCCTTAGGACATTTTCCAGAGACTTTAAATGGTTATATTTTTATTGTTTCTGCTAGCTTTGCTTGTTTCTCTGGGGAGTGCATTCATGGCGCTTCTCATACTACCATCCTGGTAATGAAACTGTTACTGAACTAAACTGGAGTTCACTCGCCCAGCACAGCAAAGCCAAACACTGAAGCTGAGAGTTATAGCAGGAGGAAAAGGCTTTATTGCAGGGTGCTAAGCAAGGAGTATGAACAGCTAACGCTTAAGACCCAGATTCCCCGATGGCTTACAAGCCAGAATTTTTAAAGGCAGAAGTACATTTCGGGCAGGCAAATTGTATATCAATACATGGAGGTTATATATTGGCCTGGCCCAAAAAGGCAAAATATCCTGAAGTGGAGGGGGTGAGGGTCATATGTAGATTCAGAGATTCTTGGATTAGTAGAAAGGAATGTTAAGATGAGTATGACAGTCCCCTCGGGGAAATTTAGAACGAAGTGTGGTGGTCAGAGTTCAATTTCTCTGATCCCCCTTATCTGCATTTTCCATCCAGTGGGAGGTATCTGAAAAACAACTCAAGAACGTATGTTAAGATGCCATCTTTTAGTTTCTATAGGGAACCAAAATACCTTGGGACTCTGGCTCACCTGGAGGGCTATTGTTGTTATTAGGTTGCCCATGCACTTTTCAAGGCTAGTCAGGGTCTGGAACTTCACCTTAAGGGGCTCAAGGTTTTCCCTTATTTCTCTACCCACCCACCCTTCCCCAGCCCCTGCAAGCCCCTGAGAGGAGTCCCTGCTCCATATCAAAATTCTTTAATCAATATTTCTGGGGTGCCTGCTTTGTGCTTAGTGTAGTGTTTGGCCCAGGACTCTTTTGTAGTGTGCAGGACTCTTTTTTTAAAAGCCAGAAACATTAGCTGAATGAATACCTTTTATATAAACTTTAGGTTAATACTACAGGATGCTAAAAATTTAGCTCTAAATTAATACTATAGGATGCTGAAAATTTTAAGAGTACCTCTTGTAAGAAAAAGGGAAAGACCACCTGGGTTTGACCAGGGTACCTTAGGGCTAGATAAATGATTTATAAATTTTGAAAGCTGTCCTGTGGAAGGTATTTCAGCTAATACCTAATTTAAATGAATTCTATTTATTAAATATATGAAACAAGATATTTAAAAGTCTAAAAGGGTATCTATCATTCATGAATTAATTCATCCACAGTTTCAAACATCAGAATCAAAATTGTTTTTTTAATGGGAAGTTTTTATAATGCCAACTTTTTTTAATCTTTTAATACTATGATGAAAGTTAATCTTTAAGAGCACAGATAACGGTGATGACTTCTGTTTTGCACTCCAAGTCATTCTGTCACTGCTTAATAAATAATCGTCTGTAGCTCTGTGGGGGTGGAAATAGGGTGGGGATTTTCTTTTTGGCATATCCACTAGTGAGTAATGCATTTATTTCAAGTGCCAATAAAAATGTTATACTGCATTTATTTGACACATTTGTTAGTTATTAGAGAAATGAATTCTAAACCATTTGAGCAATGCTATATTTCTTTACCTGTAAATTCAGATGATCTTATCAATACTTTATACAAAATGAACAAGTTTTTCATACTGTATAACATTTTTGGAGGGAGAGTAATAAAGACACTTTCAAGAATGGCGCTATCTCTGGACTTACTTCAGTGGAGAGTGTTTCTCACCTTTTTCTTCTCAACTGACCTTTCAGAGTTGTTTCCATGAATTTTCTTCCTTTCCAGTATCTTTCTAACCCTTCGATCTTTTTCTTTTTTCATTTTGAAGTCTATGTCTACTGCTGCATGCTTCCCCTTCCCTCTCAACCCCTAATCTTCTAACCTCTACACTGCCAGTGAGATGGAACAGAGGGTATCCTAGGTTCTAGCCCGGCTGTCGTTAACTTGTGCTTTCTCTGGGTCTTGGTTTCCTCATCTGTAAAATAGATGATCAGTCAGGCTAAATGAACAGAGTAATGCTGTCTGCAGAAATGGATCCAATTTGGAATTCTTGAAATTAGAACAAAACCATTAGGGGCTTTATGTAAGAGAATCGAATCAATGCTTAGACAAATTGAACCCCTCATATGTGGGTTCAACAGCATGTGATATCAAAATAGGAAGAACAGCAAGTGCACACACAGTGAAACGTGGCTTTCAGAACAGATTGTGAGTGAGTAAAGACACTGCTTCCCCGCTTTACCCAGTGACAGACGGCTCTATGCCACCTCCTCCTCGGCCTCCTCCTCAAACTCTCCCTCCTCCTCGGCCGTGGCGTCCTGGTACTGCTGGTACTCAGACACCAGGTCATTCATGTTGCTCTCGGCCTCAGTGAACTCCATCTCGTCCATGCCCTCACCTGTGTACCAGTGCAGGAAGGCCTTGCGCCGGAACATGGCTGTGAACTGCTCCGAGATG
>CAUYRT010091862.1:0-10688 GCA_963574885.1 Lepilemur ruficaudatus | reverse complement strand
GGGCAATGCAAGACCTGGGTGCACCAGGTCTGGTCTGCAGGTCTGATCCCTGGATCCCGGAATTCAAACCGTGACCCCGCCAGGAAGTGGCGTGTCAGTCCTAAGTCACCCACAGGGTGCCCAAGCTAGGTCGATGTCTCTCAGCCTCAGGATCTGCCCTGTTTTCCTGGAGTCACCAGGCCAGCAGTGCCTGGGAGGGCTGGCGGATAGGGAGCTCACAGTCTGAGTACCCCTCAGTCTGCTGTAGGGCCCCAAATGGGAAGGTCCCGTTCCCTTGAGATGCCTCCAGGTGGTGGCTAAATTGTCTCTCTCGGCAGCCGTGGGTAGGGAAGGGGGAGAGGAGAAGGAGGCAATATGGTGTCTGCCAATCGGCTTGAGTCTGTGGGCTGGGAGGTGTCCCAGGGGAGCTGGGAGCCTGTTGCTGTGGCCACAAGAGGCTCACCGCTCACCAGCAGCAGACATCTCCGGGCTGGTGTTAGCAGGTCTCTCCAACTGCCCAGGAGCCCACCAGCAATCCGAGATGCAAGTTAGCCTACCCTTGTCGCCGGTCTCCAAGCTTCGTGGGCTTTCTCCTTTCAGTTCTCCTCTGCAACCTCCTCCCGTGGAGTCTCTCGTGGTATCAGGTATCCCTCCTTCTGACCCTCATCCGATGTATGCTTGTCTGCTTGCTTGTATCTTCCACTTTCTTCTAAAATCTGTCTTTTTTGCAGAGACACTCTGGCTGGTGGCTTTTCTCGTCCGTCATCTTTCTGATGCAATCTCACTTCATTATTTTAATTGATACGTAATAATGGTACATATTTATGGGGTACAGTGTGATATTTTGATACATGTATACAATGAGTAATGAACAAATCAGAGTAATTAGCACATCCATCACCTCAAACATTTATCATTTCTTTGTGTTGGGGACATTCAAAATCCTCTTTTCTAGCTAGTTAAAAATATACAGTAAATTATTTTTAACTATAGTCACCCTTCAATAAAACATCAGAATGCATTCCTCCTATCTAACTGTAACATTGTACCCAGTGATCAATCTCTCCCCATCCTTCGTCCTCCCCTCCTCCCAGCTTGTGGTAACCGCTATTCTACTCTTTACTTTTGTCAGATCAAGTCTTTTAGATTCCACATGAGTGAGATCATGTGAGATTTGTTCTTCTCTGCCTGGCTTATCTCAGTTAACATAATGTCTCCAGGCTCGTCCATGTTGCCAAGAACGACAGGATTTCATTCTTTTTTATGGCTGAATAGTATTCCATTGTGTATATGTATCACATGTTCTTTATCCATTCATCTGTTGATGGACACTTAGGTTGATTCCATATCTTGGCTATTATGAATAGTGCTGCAATAAACATGGGAAAGCAGATATCTCTTAGACAGACTGCTTTCTTTTCCTTTGGATATATACCCAGTAGTTGAATTGCTGAATCATATGATAATTCTTTTTTTAGTTTTTTGAAAAACTTCTATACTGTTTTTCTTAATGGATGTACTAATTCACATTCCCACCAAAGTACATAGAGTTCATTTTTCTGTGTATTCTTACCTGTATTTGGTATTTGGGTGGGTTGTGGTTTTTGTGGGTTTTTGTGTTTTTTTTTTTTTTTTTTTTTTTTTGCAGGGGTAGGAGGGCTGTTTGGTCTTTTTTGATAGTAGCCATTCTAACTGGAGTGAGATGATATCTCATTGTGGTTTTATTTTTTTCACATCTTCTTTCCTTTTATTGAAAAAAAGTTTAGAAAATGGTAGTAAAAGGCACAAACAAATCAATAGGAAAACAGATAATATAAAAGTAAAAAATGCCATTGCCTTCTTTAGTTGGTGAAGAGCACAAAGTATAACCGGTAAAAGGTCTGTTCTAAACAAATTGAAAAGCTGTGTTTTTTTTTTTAATTCTCCCCAAGTCAGATATATACATACTCACAAAAATGTGTGAAGGAAAGCTGCCATACACAAGAAGCTGTACCCTAAGTTTTTCAGGGAAATTGTTAAAATATGAATGAACACAGAGTCAGCAACAGGTTAATAATTTCTTAAAAATTAAGTCTTTGAATGCTGCATGGCCATGGAGCTATACTATATAAAGTACTGCTAGGTACAAAGGAAAAAGTCTGTACAGCTTTTAGCAAAAATGCTTTTCCAGAAAAGCAAATCACACAACGCAATCAGCAGACACAGAGGATACAGCTACACATCGGAACTACAACTTCTCATATCCGTGTTAGAAAATCCTTTTTATCCAGAATAGACTAAAATTTCAGGACAAAATAGAGCTCTTTTTAACATTTCTTACTTTATCCATTCTAAATTCTGTTTTTTCCTCCCACACACCAAGTAATTCAGCATGATCCAGCAGAAAGAGGACTGCTTTTAGAATTGGCTGTTTTATTTTTCTTTCTGTGGTGAAACTGTCATGGACCGGATGTGTCAGGCTGGTACGCATCCATGACCAGTGTCCCACTGTGGTCAATCCATTAGCAATGGATTTGGCGAATTTGGCTTCCCGTTGCTGCTTTGTTCTCCCACGGATGAAGATCAGCTTCAGGGTACATTTGTCATTGAAACTTTTAAGGCTGGAGGACAGCTGCCAAATATCATCAGGCTCCATCCCTGAAGGATCTTTCCTGTGGGCCATGAGAAGGATGCAAGACATAAATGGTCATGATCCCCATCATCACAAAACAGGATATGAGGCACAAAGCCAAAGCAGGCTTAGACTGTGGAAAGGGGTACATATAATCCCAAATCAAAGCCCCTATGGCAAATAAACAGGAAATCATACCAATGGTGAGGTAACCATCCATTAGATCAAAATTCTCCACATACTTGGACTGTTCCAGAACTATCTTTTTGGCAGAATCATCCAAACAGTTTTTTTTTTTTTTTTTTGAGACAGAGTCTCACTCTGTTGCCTGGGCTAGAGTGCCGAGGCATCAGCCTAGCTCACAATAACCTCAAACTCCTGGGCTCAAGTGATCCTCCTGCCTCAGCCTCCCAAGTAGCTGGGACTACAGGCATGCACCACCATGCCCAGCTAATTTTTTATATATTTTTTTAGTTGGCCAATTAAATTCTTTCTATTTTTAGTAGAGATGGGGTCTCGCTCTTGCTCAGGCTGGTCTAGAACTCCTGAGCTCAAAGGATCTGCCTGCTTCGGCCTCCTGAGTGCTAGGATTACAGGCATGAGCCACCGCACCTGGTCTATATGTCTTCTTTTGAGAAATGTCTATTCAGATCATTTGCTCTTTTTAAAATCAAATTATGTTTTTTCCTGTTGAGTTATTTGAGTTCCTTCTATATTCTGGATGTCAATCTCTTGCTAGGTGAATAACTTGCAAGTATTTCCTCCCATTCAACAGGTTGTTTCTTCACTTTTTTTGATAGTTTCCTTTGTTGAGCAGAAGATTTTTAATTTGATATAATACTATTTGTCTATATTTGCTTCTGTTGCCTGTGCTTTTGAGGTCTTACCCATAAAATCTTCACCCAGACCTATGTCCTGAAGAATTTAACCTATGTTTTCTCCCAGTAATTTCAAAATGTTTGACCTTACCTTTAAGTCTTTAGTCCATTTTGAGTTGATTTTTTCTATCTGCTGAGAGATAAGGCTCCAGTTTCATTATTTTGCATATGGATATCCAGTTTGCCCAGCACAATTTATCAATGAGACTGTCCTTTCCCCAATGTATGTTCTTGGTATCTTTGTCAAAAATCAATAAGCTATATTATCCAAGTGTGGTGCATGCCTTTAGTGCCAGCTACTCAGGAGGTTGAGGCAGGAGGATTGCTTGAGCCCATGAGTTTGAGGTTGCAGTGAGGTATGATGATGCCATTGCACTCTAGCTCAGGCAACAGAGTGAGACTCTGTCTCAAAAAAAAAAAAAGAAAAGAAAAGAAAAGAAAAGAAAAAGAAAAGAAAAAGAAAAAAAACAATTGGCTGTAAATACATGGATTTATTTATTTTTTTTTATGTTTTGACAGAGTCTTGCTCTATTGTCCAGGCTACAGTGCCGTGGTGTCAACCTAGCTCACAGCAACCTCAGACTCTTGGGCTCAGGAGATCTTCCTGCATCAAGCCACACGTTCGGCTGATTTTCAGCTAATTTTTTTCTGTTTTTAGTAGAGACAGGGTCTCGCTCTTGCTCAGGCTGGTCTCAAACTCCTGACCTCAAATGATCTGCTCGCCTTGGCCTCCCAGAGTGCTAGGATTACATGCATGAACCACCATGCCCGGCCAGTACACATGGATTTATTTCTGGGTTCTCTGTTCAGCTCCATTGGTGTTTGTTTCTGATTTTATGCCAATGCCAAGCTGTTTGGGCTAATATAGCTTTGTAGTATATTGTGAAGACAGGTAGTTTGATGCTTTCAGGTTTGGGTTTTTTTTGTTTTTGTTTTGTTGCTATTATTGGGGGGTTTTTTTGTTCAGGATTGCTTTGGCTATTCAGCATATTTTTTGGTTCCATACAAATTTGTGGATTGTTTTTCTATTTCTGTAAAGAATGTCATTGGTATTTTGATATGATTTTCATTGAATCTATAGATTGTCTTTGGTAATATGAATACTTCAACAATATTAATTCTTCCCTTACATGAATACAGGATGTCTTTTCATTTTTTAATTTAAGAGACAGGATCTTGCTCTGTCACCCAAGCTGGAATGCAGTGGCATGATCATAGCTCGCTGCAGTCTCAAACCCCTGAGCTCTAGAGATCCTCCAAGGCTGGGTGCAGTGGTTCCTGCCTAGTAATCCTAGCAATCTGGGAGGTCAAGGCGGGAGGATCACTTAAGCTCAGGAGTTCAAGACCAGTCTGAGTAAGAGGGAGACTCTGTCTCTACCAAAAATAGAAAAAATTAGCTGGGTGTGTTGGCACATACCTGTAGTCCCAGCTACCAGGAGGCTGAGGCAGGCAGACTGCTTGAGCCTAGGAGTTTAAGGTTGCCGTGAGCTAGTCTGACACCATGGCACTCTAGCCTAGGCAACAGAGTGAGACTCTGTCTCAAAAAAAAAAAAAAAGGAAACAAAGAGATCCTCCAAGCTCAACCTCATAAGTAGCTGGCATTACAAGCATGAGCCACCACATCTGGCTCCATGTAATTGTGTGTCCTCTTCAATTTCTTTCTTCAGTGTTTTGTAGTTTTTAATCAAACTACACATGTTGGTTCTTCAACACACACAAATCAATAAAAGAGATACATCTCATCAACTGAATAAAGGGCTTTCACTTCATTGGTTAAATTTATTCCTAGATATTTTATTGTTTTTATAGCTATTGTAAATGGGATTGCTTTTGTGAGTTCTTTTTCAGCTAGTTTGTTATTGGGCTATAGAAACAGTACTGATTTTTGTATGTTGATATTGTATTCTGCAACTTTACTGAATTTACTTATTAGTTCTAAGAGTTTTTTGATGGAATCGTGTTGTGTGTGTGTGTGTGTATGATCATGTCATCTGCAAACAGGGACAATTTGACTTCCTCCTTTGCAATTTGGATATCCTTTACTTTTTTCTCTTATCTAATTGCAATGGCTAGAACTTCAAGTACTATGTTGAATAAGAGTAGTGAGAGTGGGCAGCCCTGCCTTGTTACAGTTCTTAGAGGAAAAACTTTCAAATTTTCTCTGTTCAGTATGATGCTAGCTGTGGATTTATCATACATGATGTTTATTGTGTTAAGGTGTTCCTTCTACACCTAATTTGTTGAAAATTTTCATTATGAAGTGATGTTAAATTTATCAAATGCTTTTTCTGCATTTATTGAGATGATCATATGGGTTTTGCCCTTCATTCTGTTGATGAGATGTATCACTTTTATTGATTTGTGTATGTTGAAGCATTCTTATATCCCAAGGATAAATCCCATTTCATCATGGTGTATAATATGTTTAATTTTCTGTTGGGTTAGGTTTGCTAGTATTTTGTTGAGGATTTTTGCATCTATGTTTATCAGGGATATTGGCCTGTAGTTTTCTTTTTTGTTGCATACTTTTCTAATTTTTGTATCAGGACGATGCTGGCCTCATAGAATGAGTTTGGCAGAATTCTCTCCCCTCCAATTTTTTGAAATAGTTTAACAGGAATTGGTGTTAGTTCTTTTTTTTTTTTTTTTTTTTTGACAGAGTCTCACTCTATTGCCCAGGTTAGAGTGCCGTGGCATCAGCCTAGCTCACAGCAACCTCAAACTCCTGGGCTCAAGCAATCCTCCTGCCTCAGCCCCCCAAGTAGCTGGGACTATAGGCATGTGCCACCATGCCTGGCTAATTTTTTCTATACATTTTTAGTTGGCCAATTAATTCCTTTCTATTTTTAGTAGAGACTGGGTCTCGCTCTTGCTCAGGCTGGTTTCGAACTCCTGACCTTGAACAATCTGCCGGCCTTGGCCTCCCAGAGTGCTAGGATTACAGGCTTGAGCCACCGCGCCTGGCCTGGTGTTAGTTCTTTATTAAAAGTTTTATAGAATTCAGCAGTGAAGCCATCCAATTATGGACTTTTCTTTGTTGGGAAATGTTGATAACTGATTCAATCTCATTACTCATTATTGGTCTATTCAGGTTTACTATTTCTTTATAATTCAATTTAGGTAGGTTGTATGTGTCCAGGAATTTATCCATTTTTTTTTGGTTTTCCAATTTGTTGGAGTATAGTTGTTCATAATGGTTTCTAATGATTTTTTTATTATTTCAAAGTATTATAGGGGTACAAATGTTTTTGGTTATAAAGATTGCTTTTGTAATGCTTGAGTCAGGGTTATAAGTGTGCCTGTCACCCAGATAGTGTTTACTGTACCTGTTAGGTAGGTTTTGCCCATTCCCTCCTTCCCCTCCCCCAGACTGATTTCCATTGAGTTCTACTTCCCTCTACGCACATATGTGCTCATCAGATAGCTCCAATTTAAAAGGAAGTACATGTGGTGTTTCTATTCTTTAGATACTTCACTTAGGATAATGGTCTCTAGTTCCATCCATATTGTTCCAAAAGACATTAATTCATCCTTCTTCGTGGCTGAGTAATATTCCATGGTATACATATACCACATTTTGTTAATCCATTCATGAATTGATGGGCATTTCGGTTGATTCCACATCTTTGCAATTGTGAATTATGCTGCAATAAACATTCAAATGCAGGTGTCTTTGTGATAAAGTGACTTCCCCTTAGGTAAATGCACAGTAGTGGAATTGCTGGATAGAATGGTAGGTCTACTTTTAGATCTTTAAGGAATCTCCATCCTGTTTTCCATATAGGTTGCACTAATTTGCAGTCCCATTAACAGTGAATAAGCATTCCTTTGTCTCTGCATGTATGTCAGCAATATTATTTTAGGACTTTTTAATAAAAGCAATTATAAATAGAGTTAGGTGATAACTCATTGTGGTTTTAATTTGCATTTCCTGATAATTAGTGATCTTGAGCATTTTTTCATGTATTTATTGGTCATTTGTCTATCTGCTTTTGAAAATCTTCTGATCATGTCTTTTGTCCTCTTTTTAATGGGGTTGTTGTTGTTTTTTTCTTCCTGATTTGTTTGAGTTATCTGTAGATTCTGGTTATTAGCCCTTTATTGGCCATAGAGTTTGCAAATATTCTCCCCCCTCCCAGTAAGTTGTCTGTTTGCTCTGTTGATTTTTCCTTGGCCATGCAGAAGCTTTTTAATGTAATCAAGTCACATTTATTTATTTTTGATGTTGCTGTGATTGCCATTGGGGTCTTCTTCATAAATTCTTCACCTAGGCCAATATCTAGAAGAGTTCTCCCAACATTTTCTTCTAGAGTTCTTATGGTTTCATGCCTCAAATTTAAGTCTTTTATCCATCTTAAATTAATTTTTGTGAGTGATGAGAGATATGGATCCTGTTTCATTCTTCTGCATGTGGCTATCAAGTTGTCCCAGCACCATTTATTGAATAGGAATTCTTTTCCCCAGTGTATATTGTTGTCCACTTTGTTAAAGATCAGTTGGCTGTATGTGGATGGTTTTATGTCTGAAATTTCTCTTCTGTTCCATTGGTCTATGTCCCTATTTTTGTGCCAGTTCCATGCTGTTTTGGTTACTATAGCTTTGCCAGATAGATTACAGTCTGAAATGTAATGTCTCCAGTTTTGTTCCTTTTGCTTAAGGTTGTATTGGCTATTCGGGCTCTTTATGGTTCCAAACAAAGTGTAGAATTATTTTTTCTGGATCTGTGCAATATGACATTGCTATTTTGATGAGGATTGCATTGAATCTGTAAATCACTTTGGGTAATATGGACATTTTAACAATGTTGATTCTACATGAGCATGATATGTTTTTTCCTTCTGTTTGTTTCATCAGTGATTTCTTTCCTCAGTGTTTCACAGCTCTCTTTGTAGAGATCTTTGACCTCCTTGGTTAAATATATTCCTGGGTATTTTATTTTCTTTGTTGCTATGGTGAATGGTATTGAGTCTTTGATTTGACTCTAAACTTACTGTTATTGGTGTATAGGAATACTACTGATTTGTGTACATTGATGTTGTAACCTGAGACTTGGCTGAATTTATTTATCAATTCCAGGAGTCTCTTGGTGAAATCTTTATGGGTTTCTAAATGTAAGATCATATCACAAACAAAAAGCAATAGTTTGACCTCCTCTTTCCCAATTTGGATGCCCTTAATTTCTTTCTCTTGCTTGATTGCTCTAGCTAGGACATCCAGCACTATGTCAAAAACAACAGTGGGCATCCTTGTCTTGTTCCAGTTCTTAAAGAGAATGCTTTCAACTTTTCCCCATTCAGGATAATGTTGGCTGTGGGTTTGTCCTATATGGCTTTTATCATTTTGAGATATGTTCCTTCTGTTCCTAGTTTGTTGAGGGTTTTTATCATGAAAGGGTGCTGAATTTTGTCAAATGATTTTTCTCCATCTACTGAAATGATCATATGGTCTTTGTTTTTGCTTCTGTTTATGTGGTGAATGACATTTATTGATTTATGTATGTTGAACCATCTTTGCATCCCTGGGATGAAGCCCACTTGGTCATGGTGGATTATTTTTTTGATTTCTTATTGAATTTGGTTTGATAGTATTTTATTGAAGATTTTTGCATCTATATTCATAAGGGATATTAGTCTTTAGTTTTCTTTTTTCTTGTGTCCTTTCTGGCTTTGGTATCAGGTGATACTGGCTTCATAAAATGAGTTGGGCAGGGATTTCCTCCTTCTCAATGTTATGGAATAATTTCTGCAGTATGGGTAGCAGCTGTTCTTTGCAGGTCTGGTAAAATTTACCTGTGAACCCATCTGGTCCAGGGCTTTTTTTTCTTTTCTTTTCTTTTTTTTTTGAGACATAGTCTCACTCTTTTGCCCGGGCTAGAGTGCCATGGTGTCAGCCTAGCTCACGGCAACCTCAAACTCCTGGGCTCAAGCAATCCCTCTGCCTTAGCCTCCTGAGTAGCTGGGACTACAGACATGCGCCACCATGTCTGGCAAATTTTTTCTATATATTGTTAGTTGGCCAATTGATTTCTTTCTATTTTTTAGTAGAGACAGGGTCTCACTCTTGCTCAGGCTGGTTTTGAACTCCTGACCTTGAGCGATCCTCCCACCCCACCTCGGCCTCCCAGAGTGCTAGGATTATAGGCGTGAGCCACCATGCCCAGCCAGAGCTTTTTTTTGTTGGAAGACTTTTTTTTATAACTGCTTCAATCTCACTGCTTTTTGTTATTCTCATCAGAAGTTCTATTTCTTCCTCATTGAGTCTTTGGAGGTTGTATGTTTCCAGGAATTTGTCCATTTCCTCTACTTCTTCAAGTTTATGTGTGTAGAGCTTTTCATAGTATTCACAGATGATATTCTGTATTTCCACGGTATCAGTTGTAAATCTCCTTTTCATTTCTGATTGAGCTTATTTGGGTCCTTTCTCTTTTATTTCTGGTTAATCTAGCAAGAGGTCTACCTTTTTTTTTTTTTTTTTTTTACTTTTTCAAAGAACTAAATTTTTGTTTCATTGATCCTTTGTATTTGCTGTTTGTTTGTTTGTTTGTCTTCCATTTCATTTAGTTCTGCTCTGACCTTAACTATTTCATTTCTTCTGCTGCCTTTGGGTTTGGTGTGCTCTTACTTTTCCAGTTCCTTGAGACATGTCATTAGATTGTTAATTAATGATCTTTCTGTCTTTCTGATGTAGGCATTTAAGACTATAACATTTCCCCTTAGGACTACTTTTATTGAATCCCATAGATTTTGATAGCTTTTGTCTGTTTTGTCATTCAATTTGAGGAATCTTTTGATTTCCATTTCAATTTCATTGTTGATCCAATTATTATTAAGCAGCACCTTGTTTTATTTCCATGACTTTGTATTGAATTGAATGTTTCTCTTGGAATTGATTTCTAGTTTTATTCCACTGTGGTCTGAGAAGATACATGATGTGATTTCTGTTTTTGTTTTTTTGTTTTTAATTTGTTGAGACATGTTTTGTGGCCTAAAAAATAATCAGTCTTGGAGAATGTTCCATATGCTGATGAGAAGAATGTATACTCACTAGTTTTCAGGTAAAATGTTCTGTAAATGTCTGTTAGGCCCATTTGTTTTAGAGTTCCATTTCAGTCCAGTGTTTCTTCATTTATTTTCTGCTTGGATGATCTGTAGGGTTCTGTCAGTGGGGTGTTGAAATCCCTGCCAATTACAATGCAGCTGTTTATCTCTTTACTTAGATCT
>CAUYRT010091861.1:0-23437 GCA_963574885.1 Lepilemur ruficaudatus | reverse complement strand
GCCCGGCTAATTTTTTCTATATATTTTTAGTTGGCCAATTAATTTCTTTCTATTTATAGTAGAGACGAGGTCTCACTCTAGCTCAGGCTGGTTTCGAACTCCTGACCTTGAGCAATCCACCCGCCTCGGCCTCCCAGAGTGCTAGGATTACAAGCGTGAGCCACCGCGCCCGGCCAGGACCAGTTTTTAATTAATGCCACATCTAATTAAATATGATAATGCCATACTAGGCAACTGAAGTTATCAGACCCCAATGTCTATATAGTAAATAAATAAATAAATAATTTTTTTTATCAGTAAATGTTTTAAAATGCTAAAATAATTTCATAGGGCCAGGTGCGGTGGCTCACGCCTGTAATCCTAGCACTCTGGAAGGCCAAGGCGGGTGGATCGTTTGAGCTCAGGAGTTTGAGAACAGCCTGAGCAAGAGAGAGACCCTGTCTTTACTAAAAATAGAAAGAAATTGACTGGCCAACTAAAAATACATAGAAAAAAATTAGCCAGGCATGGTGGTACATGCCTGTAGTCCCAGCTACTCAGGAGGCTAAGGCAGGAGGATCACCTGAGCCCAGGAGTTTGAGGTTGCTGTGAGCTAGGCTGACCCCACGGCACTCTGGCCCGGGTAACAGAGTGAGACTCTGTCTCAAAAAAAAAATAAATATAAATAAATAAATAAATAAATAAAATAATTTCATAGGATTAGGTTATATCACTCTGAATTACTGAGGTATAATTCATCTCAAAGTTACATGAACACTAAAATGATTTCCCTTGGATCAGATAGCCTCGTTCTGTTATCAGACTTGAATTAATGCTGAGTAGAAATCTTGACAATATATATTAATAGTCATAAGAAATACTGGTTAAAATGTGTAAGTAGATCAAAGCAAACCCATAGATACTATAAGGAAAAATCTTGAAGTACTTTAGGAAATAAGAGAAACTTCCCGTCACTTAAAGACAGCATTATATGAAGAAATACAATTCATCAAGTCAATTCAACAATTAGGCACCTACTGGGTGCCTAATATGTGCTCTGACCCTATGAGGCCTCTGCCCTCAAAGAGCTCACACAATAAAGGAAGTCAGGAAGTGTGGTGGATATAGAAGCAGGAGTTGCCAATCCTTCTCAGAGGAAAAGCTATTTATAATTTTCCCCCAAAGTCTTCATATTTCCCATAGGAATATTCACAAGTCATAGGCAGGAGAGCAGAATGACAGCTCTCAATCTCAACAAGAATCATGATGGGTGATACAGTGAAAAGGGTAATAGACTGGGAATTAGGAGACCTGGATGCTAGTCCTGATTCTGACAGCACCTAGATATGAAAATGACTGAATCTCAACTATTTTCATAGTCTTTGTCTTTTTTATTTTTTTGACAAATCTTAAGGACAATCAATCTTTGTCTTTTTTCAAATAAAATTATGGAGTCGGAATATTTGCTGTCACAGACCCACTATAATTCTGAAGGGAATATTACGTAAGTTCTCTTATTTAATCCTCACAACTCCACAGCTCTCCATTTTACAGATGAAAAAACTGAATCATAAAAATTCAGTTCTTACCCAAGTTAATACAAGTAATCTGAAAGTGGTGGACCTGAGTTACAAATTCAAGTCTGCTGGTTTCAAAGCCTATGTTTTTCCAACCATTAAGAAACCTTTGGATGTGACTCCTAGGAATCATAAAATGACCAAAGAGGTGACAAATCTAAAAGTCAAAGTATGGAATATTAAGAATTATATTAGGCCAGGATCAGTGGCTCACGCTTGTAATCCTAGCACGCTGGGAGGCCGAGGCAGGAGGATCGCTTGAGGCCAGGAGTTCGAGACCAACCTGAACAAGAGCAAAACCCCATCTCCACTAAAGACAGAAAAAATCAGCCAGGTGTGGTGGTGCACACCTGTAGTCCCAGCTACTAGAGAGGCCGAGGCAGGAGGATTACTTGAACCTAGGAGTCTGAGGTTGCTGTGAGCTAGGCTGATGCTATGATACTCTAGCCTGGGCAACAGAGTGAGATTCTATCTAAAAAAAAAAAAAATTATATCAGATACTATTAGATAAAGAATAGGTAACTGGAAGAAGGAAGAGATGAAGTTTGCCATAAGTAGAGATGGGCTCAGTTTTGGAAATCATAGACCTGAAGCACTATATATTTCATAACATTCTGCAGAGACTTATAAACCATTAACTTATTAACGTGAATACATTATGTTGTAGAGGGTGTGGGGAAACAGGTACTCTCCTACTCTCCTGTATGGCTAGTAGGAGCTAAGCTGCATAATGTCTCTGGAAGACAATTTGGCATTACGGTAACAAGACTAAAAGATACAAATATTCCTTGACCCAGCTATTTCACTTATAGGAATGTACTTACACATTTACATGCAGAAAAAGTAAATATAAGAATATTCACTGTGAATAACAACAAAATACTTAGGTATCTACTAATTGCAGATCAAATATATATTAATACATTCATTAGATAAAATGCTATGTTGCCATTAAAAATATTAAGGTAGGGCTGGGTGTGGTGGCTCACACCTGTAATCCCAGCACTTTGGGAGGCCAAGGCAGGAGGATCATTTGAGCCCAGGAGTTCAAGACCAGCCTGCGCAACATAGCAAGATCCCATTTCTACAAAACATCTAAAAATTAGCCAGGTGTTGTAATGTATGCCTATAGTCCCAGCTACTTGGAAGACTGAAGTGAGATGCTCGCTTGAGCCCAGAATTCAAGGCTGCAGTAAGCTATGATTGCACCACTGCAATCCAGCATGGGTAACAGAGTGAGACACTGTCTCTAAAAAAAAAAAAAGATAAAAATAAAATATATATATATTTATCTATATATACATAAAGGCAGGTCTTCTAAATGTATTGTTATAAATGATCTCTACGTTCTATAATTAAGTGAAAAAGCAAGGTACTGCAAAGTATGTACAACATGATACCATTTGTGAAAAATATATATACATAGATATGTATTTGATTGTATGAGGATACATATACAGTATATATACACACACATATACACATAGACATATATAGCTTTCTTTAAGAATCTTCAAGACACTGATATCTGTAGTTGCTTTAGAGAAGGAAAACAAAGGATTGGAGAAAAGGAGAGAAAGGAGACATTTTTTCACTATATATACTTAAATCCTGTTTGAAATGTTTGCCTTTTACATGAATTATCCATTCAAAAGAATTAAAAACAAGAATGAGTAACAAAAAAAATTATGACTGTGTGACCTCACAGACACACACATGAGCCTGAAATAGTATCCACCTACATCCTTGCCAATGTCCACTGGCTCTAGCTTTTTTTCTGTAAAGCTCCCTCGGGTTCAGGGGTTTCCCTGGTGTGCATTCTTCTTTTAATGGTAAGTGTTTTAACTTATAGCACAACTGTTTTTTTTTAACTGGTACACACTGTTCACACCTATATTTCAAGTTTGGAAATGCATATTTGCAAGCAGCAATACAAATGTATTCATTAAGAATGCATAATCTCTGAAAATTATGAAAACATCCCTGCTACCAATACATTTCTAAATACAAAACTGACTACCATATTTGTTACTTCTGTGTAGCGAGAGAAGTTCAAAAGCACAACTGTTAATCCACTGTTCAAAGCTAACTTCTCCCCATGGCCAACCAAGACTCATCCCTCTTTAAACACTGTTGTGTCTTTCCTTATAGCTCCTCAATTAGAGGAATTTGCCTAGAATAGCTAGTTTGTCTTCATATATTTTTTTCAATTGTAATATCACTATATAAGTGTTCCTTACTGTATTCTTTTGAAAGAAGAAACTATCGGAGCCCATCAGCCAAGGAGAACTGCCTCTGCAATCACCTATGTATTCTGAATTTCTGGGTCCACATAACACAAAATGAGACTAGCTATTGTTTGGGATTTCCAAAGGCTGACCAAATGTATTGGTCCCGGAACAAGCATTATTGAGGTAACACTGCCCTCTGGTGTCACTTAGAAAGTTTCAGGGGTTCTAAAGGAAACAGGTAAATTTTCTAAAGCAGATGGAAAATTTCACAAGAAATTTCAATTAAAATCAACAAATGTGAGCGACTACTATATGCTAAACACTGTTGATAGGCCTTAGAAATTCAGAGATGAATCAGAAATAGTTCTCCCAGCATTCAAGACTGGCTTTACTGGATTCCAGATCAAAAGTAAACATCAGGGAACAATTTCTCGAAAAACTTCCCACCCAGTCATCTATGGATGCCAAAGTGTCACATCACCTAAGGGAGACTAAATAGGGGAGAAAGCCCAGCATGTTGGGAAGCCGAGGTGGGAGGATTACTTGAGGCCAAGAGTTTGAGACCAGCCTGAGCAGCATAGTGAGACCCTGTCTCTACAAAAAATAGAAAAATCAGCCAGGTATGGTGGTGTGGGCCTGTAGTCCCAACTGCTAGGCAGGCTGTGGCAAGAGGATTGCTTAAGCCCAGCCCAGGAGTTTAAGGCTGCAGTGAACTATAATGATGCCATGGCACTCCAGCCTGGGCAACAGAGGAAGACTCTGTCTCAAAAAATAAATAAATAAATAAATAAAATAAAGAAGGGAGATAGGAAATGATACCCATTTGTCTCCAGATCCCTCTGCTGATGAATCTATACCTTTAGGCCTCCCATAGAAGACCCAGTCCTCTAAGTACTACTCACTGTTTGTTATTCCAGCAAACTAGTTCTTAATGTCCACTCTAAATTTCTAATAAAATCTCCTGGAACACATAAATCTATGAGTGACTACAGGAAATAATCCTCCTAGTCCCTGAAAATGGGCTTTCAGGCCAGACCAATCTACGGTTCAAATTCTAGCGCAGGGGTGGGGAATCCATGGCCTTAAGGACACATGTGGCCTTCTAGGTCCTTATATGAGGCCTTTCAATTGAATCCAAATTTTATACAACAAACCCTTTTATTTTTATTAATACATTTTTGTTTGTCTTTTATATTTTTATTTTTAAAATGAATGTATTTATACTCAATGGTCTTGAGAGTAGAGAAAAAAGGAGAAAAAACTTTTAAAAAATAAAATAAAATGAACATATTTAAAATACCAAAGAATAAAATGTTTCAGTGAAATAATTCTCCCAGGTTGACCAGCACAATTAGAGCGTTAGTAAGCCACAAGGGCTAAATTGACAACTGCTATGCACATGATTTAGTTCTAACTTCCCCTGCCTGACTGGCGCCACTGCCACACGAGGCTGGTTGGCGAGAGTTTATGGGGATTGAGTACGCCCGTCTGTTAGTTTTTGACAATGGTGCACTGTGTTTCTGTTTGAAGTGGAATTTGTGAATAAGTTGCACAGCTTGACAGTATTTTTTAATTTTGTCTCCTTAACAGCCCATCATGTCAAAGAAGACAAAGAGAAAACTGAAGGAAGAAAACAGATTTTTTAATGAGGCTTGGGAATTGCAATATTATCTTGTTTCTGTTAAAGATAAGATAATTTGCTTGCTTTGTGATACTGAAATATCAACATCAAAGAAATTAAAGCATTAAACAAATTCAATGCTCATTAGCATTATATTAATAACACTCATAAGGCCCACAGATATTTTAAATTAGAGGGTGAGACAGAAAAGGCTGTATTAAAGAAATTAAAAGATGCAAAGCAAAAGGTAAGACAATTCTTTCCAGTGGCCATAAGACCTGGAAATAAGGCCACCAAAGTAATTTATAAAGTAGCTTACACACTGGAGGGGGGGAACGAAGCCATTCAGTGATACAGAAACTGTGAAAGAATGCATTGTCAAAATTGTAGGATGCTTAGATCCTGATAACATTTCAAAGTACAAACAAATGCCTCTTTCAAGGAAAACTATAACTGATGGGCAGCATGAATTAGCCTTCAGCTTAACAGAACAACTTCATGCAATACTTCAAAAGGAAAATATTTATTATTCAATCGCTTTGGATGAATCAACTGATACTACTGATTGGGCAGGTTTTATACTTCATTCGGGTTGTAACAAGATTTTCTTTGCTACAAAGAGTTACTTGCTTTGGACACTCTTGCAAACAGAAGGTGGGAGGGGAATAGATATCTTCAACAATTTTCAAGATAAATGTCATGAAGTTGGACTGAATTTGGTAAATGTAGTGAGTGAATGTACAGATGGTGCACCTTCCATGACAGGAAAACATGAAGAGTTTATTACACAGAGAAGAAAACTATTAACAGGTCCAGATGCTCTCATTTCTTTTCATTGTATCTTGCATCAGCAACATCTCTGTGCTAAAGCTACTATTTTAAGTGACACTTTGCAACAAGTTATAAGTATTGTTAACTATATCTGTGTAAATGCAACACAGCATCGTCAGATTTGCCATATCATTCTAAAGTGCACTGGCTATTTCAAGGACAGGAGTTAGCCAAAATTTTATCTCTTGGAGAACAGATAGTTAAATTTTATGAGGAACAGAATTAGCAATGTAAATTATTAAAAGAAGATTTATACAGGAATGTAGCATTTCTGTGTGATATCATGTCAAATCAAAACAACTTGAATATTTCTTTGCAAGGTAAAACTAAGCCTATATATGATATGTGGCAAAAAAACCAAGCATTTCAAAAAAAGCTATCTTTTTTCAAAACACTTCTTCAAAAGGAAATTTCCGATGAACATTTTCCCCAGTTACCAAAGGTTATTGATGAGTAGGATGATATGTATGAATCATTTGAAGAATACACAGCTTTTACAGACCTATTAATTGCAGAATATGATGAAAGATTCACTGACTTTGAGAATCATGACATCACACTTCAATTAGATTTCGGCCTCATCTAGTTGTTATCACCAAGGCACCTAACTACAGACGGTACTTAGCTCTCATTAGATGACATTTTAAAGTCATTGTTTTATGCTTAAAAAGATCCAATTGAAATATGGAAAAATGTAGTAGAATATCCACACCTTTGGCAACATGCCCAAAAAATGCTTCCTTGCTTTTCAATCATTTATTGCTGTGAATTTACATTCCCCTACCTAACCCAAATCAAGATGCCCTTAAGGTCACAAATGACTGATACCCCTCTAGAGGATCAACTGAAACTGGGGACCTCCATGCTGTAACCAAATATTCAAATACTTTCCAACAAAAAGCAGATACAACAAAATCATTAAAAGGTTAGTTAACTTTAAAATTACCAGTTTTCATTTTTTGAAATTATTAAGTAAGTAGTAGTTAGATTTTTATAAAATAATGCACATTTTTAAGTATATTGAATTGAAATTTCTAGAATGCGGCCTTATTTGATTACAGCTAAAGTAATGCAGCCTTCCAATATGAACAGGATCTCCACCCCTGTTCTGGTTCATTCATTTATAAGCTGATGATGTTGGACAAGTTACTTTCAATCTCAGTTTCCTACTCTGAAAAATGAGGATAATAACACTTATCTTGCAGGACAGTTATGAGGATTAAATGATGAAATAATGTTTAGAAAGGAACGTAACATTGGTGCATAGTCTACCCTGTTAGTAGAATGATCTTGATGAACCACCAATTGGATCATGTTAAATCCCTGTGTGAAGTTTTTCAATGAATCCCTGTTGCCTTTGGGATAAAATACAACCTCATTAGAATCCTTCGAGATCTGTCCACTGTCTACTTCATTTCTCACACTTTCCTATCTATACTTCAATTATGAGTTCCTGAACTTGCCCTACACTTACACATCTCTGCACCTCTTGCCTAGAATGACTTTTCTCTGTTTTCTCCCAACTAGTTCCTACTCCTCTTCTAAACTCAGCTCAGAAACTGTCTCTTTAAAGGGGTTTTCTCTAATCCTTAACCATCCTGGTCCTAACTTTATCATAGAATTTACCATACTTTATCATAATTTCCTGTCCTCTCACTAATTTACGAACTCCAGGAAGAGGCTATATTGTTTCAAGTCTGAATACCCCAAAATTAGCCCATAGTGGATGCTTAAAATTTTTTGATAAATAAATGAATAAAGACTCCCATACAGAGTGTAGACTCAAACTCTGCTCCTTTTACAAGGAAAGGATGCATCAGACAAGAATCCTTTTTGCCCTCTGTCTAGTTAAGGAAAGTTTCCCGATTAGAGAACAATTTCAAATAGGGTGTACAAAAAAAAAGAGTACCTAAAGCTGCCTCTCAAAGTAGCTGGCCTCTCTCCCCCAAACCCATATTCTAATTGCACTTACCAGGGAAGGACTAGCTAGGATGCAGTGGAAATTCCAGTAGAAGGGGAGACCAGACAGCTCACTCCGCACCCGTAAAATCAGTGCCTCTGCCCCACATTCACAGGAGAAGGTAGCTTCACTAGCGTGAGCAGTGTCCTTCAACAATGGGCGAAGGAGATTATCCAAATGACAGAGAAAAGCTGCAGGGGGAGCAGTCAGCCGCTTGTTCAGCTCCTGGAAAGACAACAACTGTACAGAGTAAGGGCGATCAAAGGAAACTGACTCCTTCATAACTAATAGCAAAGGAAAGCCCTGGTTCACATGAAGACAATGGGCATACAAGGAAGGGAAGGGAAGATAAAAACATCAGAACGGGAAAGAAGTAAACAAAAAGAGTCACAAAAATTAACTGACCTACTTCACAATTCTGTCTTGGGCAAGATCAATTTACAGAAGGCCTATATAGATCAGATAATATAGATCACATTATGTATTATCATCCATACAGTACAGAAACTAACTCTCTTTCTCATCAGCTCGTGCCTGCCCACACACAGGAAAAGATCCCAGGGCTACAGGCAGAAGTGCAAGGTGTTCACTGGAATTGTCTCAACCCAGTTTAACTTTGCTTGGCAACCTATAGGCCAGCAAGCTGGTTGATATTAATGTCCCCTGACCTTCACTAGGAAAGAATGCTATCACCCCCCACCAACCCACAGCAGCACTTCTCTTTATACTTACCTTGGCTCGCTGGCTGACCACACTAGTGTCCACCTGTTCATGCCACACCTGTTGAAGATCCGAAACCAGCAAGGCATATCCCTGCTTGGTGATAAAAGCCTTGGCCAAGAGGGAGTTCTCGGCAAGCTGTAGCCATGCCCATGGCTGCAACAATAGGCCCTGCTCCAGTTCCTCCATCTGCAGGAAAGTTCTAATTTAGCAAAGTGACTCCAGGCTCATTTAAGCCTAAAGAGGGCACCACTCAAACAGCTCTATATCAACTAAAAATTTCCTGAAAATCCTCTCCAATAAAACAGAAGGCATGAGCTGGGCACGGTGGCTCATGCCTGTAATCCTAACACTCTGGGAGGCTGAGGCAGGTGGACCATTTGAGCTCAGGAGTTTGAGACCAGCCTGAGCAAGAGCAAGACCCCCGTCTCTACCAAAAAACAGAAAAAATTAGCCAGGCATGGTGATGCACGCCTGTAGTCCCAGCTATTTGGGAGGCTGAGACAGAAGGATTGCTTGAGCCCAGGAGTTTGAGGTTGCTGTAAGCTAGGCTGATGCCACAGCACTCTATCTAGCCCGGGCAACAGAGTGAGACTCCGTCTCAAAAAAAAAAAAAAAACAGAAAGAATGAATTTATGTTCTCCCAGTATATAACCAGTTGAGCACTCACCTTACTAACTCTTGGCTACTAAAAATCAATTCATATTTAGAATCTTAAGGGTTTTTTGTTCCCACATTAAGTTTCTAGAGGGTAGAAAACTCTTTCTTCCATAATGTTTAAACCTCAGCATATTGCTGTTAGTATTTCTGCTTTCTAATAATATAACAATGTGGAAACCTAAACCACACTTGTTGCATCTTTACCACATTTTTTGTTGTTGTTGTTTTTTGAGACAGAGTCTCACTCTATTGCCCAGTCTAGAATGTCATGGCATCAGCCTAGCTCACAGCAACCTCAAGCTTCTGGGCTCAAACTATCCTCCTGTCTCAGCCTCCCAAGTAGCTGGGACTACAGGTGTGTGCCACCACACCCAGCTACTTTTTTCTGTTTTAGTAGAGACAGGGTCTCGCTCTTGCTCAGGCTGGTCTCAAACTCCTGAGCTCAAGCAGTCCTCCTGCCTCGGCCTCCCAGAGTACTAGGATTACAGGCGTGAGCCACCATACCTGGTCTCACATTCTTAACAGTCAAGGCTACCCTTTCCCAGAACTAGAAGAAAAGAAATAGTTCTTGTGTCATAAAACATCATAAGTCATAGTGTCATGGCCAAGAAATTCAAATTATTTGATCATTATCTAAAAACAGCTTTGGAAGCTCTTGAGATTAAAAAAAATCCTTAAAACAGAGGTTCTTCTTTTTTTTTTTAATTTTATTCTCAGAAATGTTGAAAAAAACAGAGATTCTTAATCCAAAGTCAATGCATGTGAATCCTCTGGAATTATATGAAAATTTATTGTGTATATGCATATACACATGGAGTGGGGAGAAGAGGTCCACAGCTATTAGCAAATTCTCAAAGGGATCAATGACACACACACAAAAGCTAAGAAACTCTGTGTCCAGAAGCAACAGAAAAGACCCATGTCCCATTTCAACAAGGGCCTGAATGATTAGGAAGTCATGAGTACAAGGCACAGCATATTACAGAAGTAGAGACACTGAATTAAGTTCCACTTAACTCATTCCCCCATATTCCACCCTAGGGCACTGCCACCAACGGTATCATGCCCTGTTGCACAGCCTGGAAACCCTAGAAACTAACTTTTCTACCTCAATAGCTATAGTAGTAGCCTTAACCTAGTAGATATTCAGTAGACATGGTTGCTTGACAGAGTTTGATTATTTTTCCTGGGGTGGGGAAGGATGACTAAATCTCCATTATTCTCATCTACAAATACGCAATGAAGAGAAGCATGGGGGGTGAGGGTGCAGAATCTAGAATATAAATAATGAAATTCCTTGTTAAGTCTAACACAGTGATTTCCACCTCAGTAAGCCATCATTCTTCTAACCATAACCTAGTTTTTGAAGCACTGCCTTGTGACCTAACTTAAGCTGCACAGTAACTAGACAGGTGCAATGTAACTATAGATATATCTCATGACTTTCATGTGCAGCAGCCTCAAAGCCTTGTGTTTGGAAGATGGTATTTCCCTCACATTTCCCACGTGCTGTTCCTACGGGGCAGAAATGGTCTTAGAATGATTAGGCTAGTCTTCACTGGATAAGAGTTCCACACTGCCAAAGGTCACAAACACAAATTAAAGTCGCCAAACCCTTTTTCTCCCTTATAGGCACTCCCCAGTGTACACTTAAGAGTCACCAAAATTGAGTTTATTATTCTAGTCCATTCCTTCAGAAAGCCTGGAAGTACAGAATCCTCAAATTGACAGGATTTTTGTCGGGGGCTGGGGGTGGAGGGTAGTTAAAAATGTCACCAGGAGCAACTGGCCCTATAAAAAGGTCTGACACATTCAGCACCAGACCGGGTCTGGCTTCTTCCACCACTGAGCCTCTCGTTCTGTGTCTGAGGCCTCTAAATTTCCCCTTTTCTTTCTTCCTCCAAGGCCGCATTTAGTATTCACGTTAACGCATTCACCCGTTTAGTACTCTTGAGTGAAGAGGAAGAGGCTCCGGGGCAGGCAACACCGGGGGTAAAGTCCCCTGAGAGTGGTTATCTGCACCAAGTTCCAGCCGTGAGCCCCTCTCTTGGGACAGTTCCTCGGACACTCTGCAGAGGGCAGCAAGGCCCCAGAGACCATCAGGCTGGGCCGCGCCCTGTCCCCCTGGGAAAGGGCGAACCCTCAGTCCCAGTACCACAGCCCCACCCAGCAGCCCCGCCTGGCGTCCAGCTAACATCCGCCCTGGCTAGAAGAGGCTTCGCCATCCGTCTGCCGCACCGGCTGCGGTAAGGCGCGGCTCGAGACCCTTCAAGGGGTGATAAAGCCAACCATCTGCAGCTTCGTCGCATCAACCAGCCGGCAAAGGATTTGCCTCACCAAAGCCCCACAATACCCGCCGTGACTACAGAGGCGGACTGCGCACGCGCGGCCCGTGCGGCCCCGCCCACTCCCGGAGGCCTGCCCCAGATCCTCGGCCGCGCGCGGTCCCTCCTGGGAGAAGGTGCCCACGCCAAGCTAGACCCGCAGGGTCTGAGCCGCCCGTCGCCGCCCGGCTCCAGCCCTGACTCGAGCTCGATCCCACCTACCGTCAGCTGCCGTGAGAGCTCCCTCCCTCCTCGCGGCAGGCACTCCCGCCCGCGCAAATCGAAAGGCCTAGGGTAGAGGCAGATTCCCTCCCCCCTCACTGGAGGCGGGGTCTGGGGGCACGGGGGCGGAGCCTAGGCCTGGCGTGGGCGGGGCTTCTGGGCCCCAGAGAGCGGATTAAAGGAGCGCCCAGAGGCGAGGGAACTAGGGAGGCCGGGTGGCCCGCCAGTAGAGAGATTGAGGGTAGTGGCGCTTCTTGGAGTCACGCTGGTGGAGAAGAAAGAATACTAGAAGAAGGTGCAGGAGAGGGGAGCCCAGGTTTGTGTTTGTCGACCTCAAGTTACTTCTCTTCCCTCCCCTACCTGTCCAGTTTTGTTTTGTTTTAATGTCCTCAATGGCATTAGAGTCTATGAGAGAGGCATTTCCCAGGCATAAACTTCGTAGTCTGACCTCATCCTTTACCTCTCCTCTGTCCACCCCCATACTTATGCTCCGTCACCACTGAGAAACTTGAAACCCCTCAACTCTTTTTTTTTTTTTTTGAGACTGAGCCTCACTCTGTTGCCCAGGCTAGAGTGTCGTGGCGTCAGCCTAGCTCACAGCAACCTCAAAATCCTGGGCTCAAGCAATCCTACTGCCTCAGCCTCCCAAGTAGTTGGGACTACAGGCATGCGCCACCATGCCTGGCTAATTTTTTCTATATATTTTTAGTTGTCCAGCTAATTTCTATTTTTTTTAGTAGAGATGGGGTCTTGCTCTTGCTCAGGCTGGTCTCATACTCCTGAGCTCAAACGATCCACCCACCCAAGCCTCCCAGAGTAGAGAGATTGGATTACAGGAATGAGCCACTGTGCCCGGCCAACCCTCAGCTCATCTTGTATTTTGTACGACTTGTGGTTCTGTTCAAGCTGGATCCCCAAACCTGAAAAATTAAAAATCCTCTTTTGTCAAGGCCACATCAGTGTTTGTTTCATAAAGCCTTTCCCACTATCCCCAATCAGAATTAATTGTTCCTTCCTCTTTGCTCCCACAGCATTATTTTAATCTTTATTACAGACTGCCTTCTGCTTTGCATTTTAATTAGCAATTACATAGGCTTTTTTTAAACTGTAAATGCCTTAAAAGGGCAGGGACCTGTCTTATCCATATCTGTAGTTCCAGGACCTTGCACATGGGAGGGGCTCAATAAGTCTTTGTTAAGTGAATGATGGAGTTCAAGTGGCATTGAGTAGTTCACAGGCAAAATCTCATTCATTCATTCATGGCACACTAAACCATGGCCTCTCTCTGGAACAGTTAAACCTGATTAAGAGAAGGAAAGGCAACCCAACCTATTGGGAAATGGGCATTCTAGATGAGCCCATGTTAGACATACATACACATACACACACACACACACACACACACACACACACACATACACACATACACATACACATCCTCTCTCTATGAGAAAGTAGAGCCTGGAGATGACCCTCCAGTAAGCTGGGAGTTAGGACTAAACTAACCAGGGTAGAAGGAGGAGTCTTGGTAATTACTGGGACCTAAGCCCTTCTCTGCTAGATGCAGGGCATGGTTCCTCAGAGCCAGGCAGCAAGTCTGACATCTCTCCTGGCTCAGAGGACCCCCCTTCCTCATCCCCAGGGTCTTCCGGCAGTGGGCAGAGGCAGCAGAGATGCTGGGGGATGCAGGGACACAGGTTTTGGGTAGGGAAAGGAAGCCCATACTCTTGAGCAGCCTTCTCCCTGGACTTGTGCAGCATCTGAGCCTCTTGCGCAGTGAAAGGAGATGGCAGCCCTTGACCTAGGCCTCGCTCAAGCTGTGTGCCTGCAAAAGAGAAGTTGATCAGGCTACTGCCCAACCTAGGGAGTATGACTTCAGGCCATTCCCCAGTCTGCTAGGGCTTGCCCTCAACTTACCAGGAATGGTGTTCTCTAGGAAGAAGCCCAAGAATCCAGCCAGGAAGATGGGCTCTGTCAGCAGTGAGTGTAGTAACACATCCAAGGGGCTCCAGCCTACAAGGGGTTGGGGCCGGGCAGGAAAGAAACTCTGATCCTGTACCCAAGGCCAGGAGGCATATCCTTCCAGAACTAAACCTAAGTCTTGGACTAAAGACAGGTCTTCATGAATTATCATTTCATCCCCCTCACCCTTTGTCCCTCTACTCTCCATTCCCCACACCCAGGCTCTTCCCAAGGATCCCTGCTCAACTCACCCTCTAGGTGTGCTGTGACTGTTGTAAGCTCCCTTTCTCTGGAAAGTTTGGTATTAAAAGCCCCAACCTAATCTCCTACTTCTTACCTTCTGTGCTCTCCTGGGTTTCTCAAATTCTGTATTACTGACATTTTGGACCAGATAATTCTTTGTTTGGGGCAGGGGGCAGTCTGTGCATTATAGGATGTTTAGCAGCATCTCTCTATGCACTAAACAGTAGTAACAATCCCCCCTTCTCCCATCTGTAATAGCCAAAAATGTCTACAGACATTGCCAAATGTCCCTGCGGAGCAAAATCACCCCCAGTTGAAAACCACTACTCTAGACAGACTGAGCTATTTGCTGCTCTCAGGACATATCCCATGACTTCCTACATCTATGTATTTGTTTACAATGGTTTCTCCATCAGGAATAACCTTGTTTTCACCAAATATGTGTAAAACTTACCATCCTTCAAGACCAGCTCCGTGTTACTGAATCACCTCAAACAGAAACCATCTCTCTTGCCACTGAGCATCACAGCTCTTTATCTGAAGCTTTCTTGTCATTTTCCTACACATCTCATCTCTTTTACTAGACTGTAACTCCTGGAGGGACCTTTGTATCCCACGTGGCTAGCATGGTGCTCAAAAAATATTTGTTAAGCAAATGGATGAACTACTTACAGCAAAGCCGAGAGAAGGGTGTGGGGCTGGAGTCCAGAGAGCCCGAAGCCTCAGCCCCTTGCTTTCCCACTACTGAGCAACTCCTCTTCCCCTCCCCACTCCACACACCTGTGTTGAGTAGGACCGGGGCTTCCCGAAACCATCTTGGCAGCAGCAGGGCCATGAAGATGGAGAAGCCCACAATGAAGACATTCCGCCCAGAGTCAATGTCAGCCAAGTGGAAGCTGGAGAATCCAGTGGACAGAACCACCGCCTGCATCACCCCCAGCACCCCACCTGTCTCGTACAGAAGAAATCAAGGGGTTTTGGAGAGGGCTCTTGCAGCACAGATCATTGCAGGTCGGACAAGTTGTAATGGGGAGAGAGAACCAAAGGCTCATTTCTGATTCTGCAGGAAGCCCAGAAGCCCAGTCATGAAGCAAGATGTTGTGCTGAGAAATCGAGGGCAGCTGACACATGCTCATGTCCATCTACCCATCCATCCCGGAAGGCTATTTAGAAAGGGTGCCAGCCTATGCAACTGGTCAGGCCACACTGGGCAGTACTGGTTCAATACCAGTCCTCTTGCTACATCCACTCACCGAGCACAGGCAGCGGGATGCTGGTGAGGAGCTGAGCCAGCCTCGGGGAGAGCCCAAGCCCCACACAGAGCAGCCCCGTTAAGTGGGCCACTCGCCAAGATCCAACCTACATGAAGAAGAGACACTAGAAACAGCCACTTCCTTGGACTGTTCCAGGTCTTTGCCTGGCCAGCTCCTCATCATTTGGATCCCAACGCAAATGTTACCCTTCCAAGAAGCATCCTTGACCACTCTATCTAAACGTGCCTCCTTTGCTCACTAGCCTGATTTTTCTTAATAGCACTTTCACTCAACTGAAATTTTCTTTACTTTCTCTTCAATCCTCTGCCTCTCCCTCTGTGACATCTCCAAGAGAGCAGGACTTTATGTGACTTGTTCTTTAGCCCAGCCCGGTGCAGTGCCTGATGCATAGGAGGAATTCAGTAGTGATTTGTTCATGTCCCCAGACTCTTAGCCCCTTCCACTTCTAGGCACCTCCCTAAGTGAGATAATGATGTGAAGTGTCTTATGAGTGCTGGGCACAGCTGGTGATCAATCAGTGTGAGTTCCTTCCCTCTCCTGCACCCCCCGCTCCCGCCCCCATTCCCATCCTGGGTCCACTTACCTGGATAAGACTCACTGTGCCCACATTGGGAAAGCTGGATGCAGTGCCCATGGGGCTGCCCAGCAGCCCAGCCAGCACACTGCCTAGCCCCTCCAGGCTCAGCCCTCGACTGCAGGCATGCGGAGGAGGAGGAGGCAAGTGCATCAGCCGGCCACACAGGGCGTAGCAGCCCAGGGAGCTGGTGGAGGCTGCCAAGGCCATGGAGATGCCTGCAGCCAGAGCCCTGGGCGTCAGCAAAGGCCAGTCCCACTCACCTGGAGAGGGAGAAGGAGCCACCTGGGGGCCAGACTCAAGTCAGGCGCATCCTCCTGCCTCAATGGCCTGTGCCACAAAAATGCCACAACGTGTTTGAAGATGATGTCTTAGAACAAAACCACTGAACTCTAAGGAGAGAGACCCATCCCTTTCCCATGCTCTACAGAGTCCTCTTTGACCTGACCCTTCCCTTTCTCTCTTGCCTCATCTCCTACCACATTCCATCTCACTTCCTTCACCAAGACACACTGGCCTTGTTTTAGGCCCTTGTACTTGCTGTGCTCCCAGCCACCACAGGGCCTTTGCATATGCTGTTCTCACTACCCACATTGCTCTTCTGTCCTGCATTTGTCTACTTAACTCCTCATCCTTCACATCTCAGCTCAATAATCACTTCCTCAGAAATACCTTTCTTGACCTCCCTGATAAAGTCTAATTCCCCATTGTAAGCCTTCATCACGCAATGTATTTCCCATTGGTTACACTTACCATCATGGCAATTTTGCATTTACTTGGGTGACTAATTAGTATCTGTATTCCCCAATAGACTGTAAGCTCCATAAAGGCAGATACTGTGTCTATCACGCTCATTACCACCTCCCCTGCCATGTGCCTAGCACATAATCATCACTCAAGACAGCCTTAAATTGATGAATGAGCAAATTTCACATACAGTGCCTCAAAAGCAATCTTTCTACATAGGTTGCCAACTCAAACGCCCATGGGGATGGTAACATAAGTGTGTCGATGGGGTTAGTAGCAGTAGTGCATGGTGGGGTATGCATTAACTATAGATGTCTGCCTCCCAGCACTGCCCCTAATAAAACACCTTTGGTAGGGGGCTGGAATTGCCCCTCACACTGGCAATTTTTCTCTGTGCATTTTGAGAAAACACAGGAATGAAATCCATTAAATCTTGAGTTCAAAGAAATAGGTATCTTTATTTGAGCAAGAGGGCAGAGGACTAGGAGAAAACCTACCTGGGTGAGGCAGCCAAAACCACGGTGCCTTGGGGGGAGCAGACAGCTCCAGGGGGACAACACTGACACCCAGAAGGGCAGAGGTGATCCACACACAGGCTATAGGGATCAGCACCTGAGGGGCAAGACTGAGATGGGAAAGAACTCCTCCCCCAGAACCTTCTTAACCAGCCTCAAGAGGGGCAGACGGAAGCCAAAAGCTACAGGGTGGAGCAAGCATTCCATGCCAGCCCTTCTGACCTCCACTGCCCCTGCCCAGACCCCCACATACCGAGAGCAGCCGGAAGGCAGGGAGGTGAGTGTGAGTTGAAGAGGTCAAAGCTGGCCTCCAGGGGAATGTGGGTATGTGACAGGAGCCCAGGTGCTGAGAACAGACCACCATGAGCAGGATAACCCTAGGAGAGAGAAGGAGCTTTAGGAGTGAGGGGCAGCAGACATCATGAGGAGTGGTAAAAGAGGTGGGAGTGGGCAGGATACCATAAAAGGGGTCCCAGAGAAGAAACTCTCATGGAAGGGGGAGGAAGGCTCCTTGGGGGACAGCAGAAGACAATGTGAAAGTCAGGGAGCCCAAGTGAATCAAGGAAAAATCTGGGACTCCAAATATAAAAAGTGTTCTTCCTAGGCCAGCATGGTGGCTCACGCCTGTAATCCTAGCAATCTGGGAGGCTGAGGCAGGAGGATCATTTGAACTCAGGAGTTCGAGACCAGCCTGAGCAAGAGTGAGACCCTGTCTCTACTAAAAATAGAAAGAAATTAACTGGACAACTAAAAATAAATAGAAAAAATTAGCCGGGCATGGTGGCGCATGCCTTAGTCCCAGCTACTCAGGAGGCTGAGGCAGAAGGATTGCTTGAGCCCAGGAGTTTGAGGTTGCTGTGAGCTAGGCTGATGCCACGGCACTCTAGCCTGGGCAACAGAGTGAGACTTTGTTTAAAAAAAAAAAAATGTTCTTCCTGCTTGGGTCGCTGCTGACTCTGATAGGGCCAGCAGCTCTGCCCTCCCCCAGTCCACACCCCACCAGGCACCATCCCATGCATCTCAGGACTCACGTACAGCAGGGCCAGGCCCCAGTGAGTGGAGCAAAACTGGGCCACCTCCCTGTGGGCAGACAGCCCTGCCACTACCAGGCTGGGGGCCAGCACCAGGGGCCCACAGTGGGGGAACAAGCGGCCAGGACTCCCCAGCAGCCCCAGTGCACCCTGCAGCAGCCCAGACACCACCACTGCCCCGGACACCTGGGAGAGGAGAGGATGGAGAGAAACATTCTGCTCAATCAAACTGACCTCAGCCTGGACTTGCTAAATAATTCAGGTATGGATCCCTCCCCAGACTCCTTCCCCAGAGCATCTCAATTCCTGTATAATGAAAACAAAACCCTCCCCAGGCCTGGCCACCCTTATCCCTCCTGCTTCCCATCCCCATGTGCTCACCTCTTGGAGAGAAGTGTTCCAGAGCTCCAGGCCATGGCAGCCAGGCCCCCTACACAGGTGCAGTAAGAGGGAAGCTGGGAAAAGTTTGGGGCATGGAGAGGAGAAGGTTACATGGGATGGAGACCCATTGCTCTATAGTCCTAGCTGGTGCCTGGCACAGCTGCAAGACCCTTACAGAGCCCAGCAGTCCCACCACTGCCCGATACCGAACCCACCTACACCTGTATACTCAGATGAACACCCAGTCCCACCCTTATCCCTTGCCCTTGCTCTGTGCTCACAGTTTCCAGGTGTCTCTATGGCCAGAGGTAACTTTTGGCTGGTCAACACCAGAGCAGGGATAAGGAACTCTAAGGATGGACCCTGGACAAGAGGCAGCCTGTAGGAACAGCAGCCCCAGCAGGTCTGAAAACATGTGGCAGCCAATAGGACTCCCCCCCAGCCTCTCCTACCCCCCACCTCAGGGCCCCACCCTTCTCCCCAGAGAAGTTTCCCTCACCTGCTGCCTATCCAAGTTTGCAGGACAGTAGACACACCACATGAAAAGAAGCTGGAGGCCAGGAGCTGAGAAGGGGAGTAAGAGAGTCCTCCTGGGGCAAGACTGCGAAGCAGGAGCAGGTGGGAGGCACAAAGCAGAGATGCTAGGACCAAGATATGCTGCAGGTGGAGGAAGTAGGGGGTAGTCTTCAGAAAGAGGAAGGCCTCTATTTCCAGAGGCCTTCTCATGCCACACCTCCTCCCCCAAATACCCCCTCCAGCCAGCACCAACTCCTGTACCTCATTTCCTACCTGCAGAGCCAGAAGACAGCTGAGGCCCCAGGGCAGAGGCCCACACAGAGAGGCCCAGGAGTGGGAGGAGTGATTCTGGGGAGCAGGTGGCGGCAGGGGAGCCAGGACATCCTGGGAGCCCACCGATCGGAGTTGGATAGGATGGGGGTGTGATCCGCTCATGCTGCCCTGCCTTTTGTCTTGTCTGGGCAGCCCTGGGCCAGAGTTAAGTAGAGAGTCAGAGGTCAGAGTTTGGGTGAAGTTAGGGAGGAGGTGGGGAGGGGTGGGGGTGTCAATGAAGCGGAGCAAAGGGATGAGGAATTTGGGGCAGGACGCGGCCCTTGCACCTTTGCCCAGCTCTTGTGCAAATTCCATCAGCCATTAACTGGAAAGCCAAGTTCTGGACCCCCTCCCCCAAGAATCTTCATCCAGATCCCCTGCTGCTAGACCAGGTTCTGGAAAGTAGGATAGGAGGGGTGGGGAGGAGACCCATCAAAATTACCTGGGGAGATTTTGCAGACTGTATTTCCTCTCTCCCAGCACCAACATTCAAAACCATCACCACTAGATACACAGTTCTCAACCCTTTTAGGACCAAGTCCCCTGGACTACCTCAAAATGAAACTTGTGAATGATATACCCTACATCACGTGACAACAGCCACAACTCCATATGATGTCCTCACTGTGATGAAGAAATGAAATGTACAATAACATGCATTTCATTATATGAAAGCTTGGCACAACTAAACCAGAAGACAATGAAGTAGTCCAATCCCCACATCCACATGTAGAATTGCTGTGGATGCGACAGCTACAAGGCCAACTGATACTAGCGTTTTATTGTTGACTCAGAGACCACAAACAGTGCTAATGGTGGTAACCTGATTTTCCAAAATGGAAAACAAACTCTTGGTAAAGTGCTGAGCAAAATGAATTTGTCCTAATTTACGTGGCAATGCATTCCTGGCAAGCTGAGTCTTTTTCCAAAATGTGCAAAAACTATTTCATGTTTACATGTAAAATAATAGTCCTAGGCTTAGATAAATATAAACAGAATTTTCATAGACATGATCACCAGCCAGTCATTCAAACACTGTCTTGGGAATTCTTCATAGTACAGGAAGTCCTAAGCATTCCAGGATGTCTAGCGTCCTACCCAGTCCAACTAAAACACCTATATAGCATCCCCTCAGAACCTTCTGACACCAAAAAATGGCCCATAAATTTCTAAAATGTCCCCTAGGGGGCAGTACCACCCCTCCTGTGAGTTATCGTCAGCAGTCCCATACACCCTCTGTTGAGCTGCCCAGAATGTTTTCATTCTTCCAGTGATAGCCCAGGCTAGAAGTTCTTGAAGTTGTTAAACAAACACCATGTGACTACCACCACGTGTCAGACTGGTGAGGACATCAGGATAAAAAGTGCCTTCGGGGCTTGCCCTCAAGGTGCTCTTGTGGGCCTCTGCTGGATACATGGCCACTCTTGGCAAGGCATGCTTCAGGATCCACAAGGATGGTGTTCACCCAGAACAAATGACAGATAGGGCCAACCCGGGCATGGGACAGTCACCATTTGTGTCCCACAGCACCCCAAGTTGAGCAGCACTAGGGCCCTGTGGTGTTGGGAGCAGGGATAAGGAGAAGTTGGAAATAGGCACCTGTGACTATAAAACAATAGGGAAGTTCTGAAATGCGGCTCAGGGAAAACAAGTTTGCAAGATGACAGGATCAGAAAGTAGGGAGGCTTGGAAGGCAGATACAGGGAGAAGAGATTTTTAAGGGCTGCCGCAGAAGGAAAAGTCCAGGCCATGCAACTGAAACTGTTTATTGAAATCTCAGTTCTACAAAAGCGTAAAAACCCAGATACAAAGCAGAGGCCAGAGGCCTGGGACAAGGAGAGGAACCCGAAGAGAGGGAAGCCTAGGAGCAGGGCACTAAGAAGAAAAAGTTGGAAGACAAAAGGTCAAGGTTGAAGGCCCCAGCAGTCTTGCTCCATTAGACTACATTCAAGGAATGGGAGCAAAGGTTTCCCACCTCACTTGGCCTTCCCTCAGCAGCTCCCTCCTTGACTCCATCAGTCCCTGGCTTTCCTGACTCAGGGACATCACACAGGTCATGTCAGTGTTTCCTTCCTCCCCCCACCTCACTTCCCCCAACTCCCATCTTTACCCTTCCGTCCTAGGAAACTCAAAAGCAAAAGTCTAGAAGAGCCCAAAAGAGGCAGAGAGAGGGGCTTCTCCTACGTTCATCATGACATGCCCCTGCTCACTGAGCAGAAGCCTTCCCTGGCACCATCACTGCCCTGGCCAAGCAGCCAGCCACTGAGGTCTAGGAGAGTGAACGACCTTCAGTCCTTCTGCCCCACCACCCCTTAAGCTCTTACCCAGGAGGACAGGGGACCCTCCAAGGACCCAGAGAGGTAGAGAGCATCTAAATCAAGCTTTGCTCCTCCAGGTTCTCAGGGATTCCCAAATCCTCTTAATGCATTCCTCGGAGCCCTACCTAGCCCGGGAAAATGAAAGACTTGAGGCGGGCAAGCTCCATGACACTGAAAAGGGAACATTGCTGGGGCTGGGGTAGGGGTGGGGGCACAGGGCTCCAGGGCCAGGGTGGAGTCAGGCCATGGGTGTGGTACCAGGGGCTGGGAGGTCCAGTGGGGACCGTATGATTGGGGTGATGGCAGGCATGGCAGGTTGGGGAGTCTCTCTGGAGTTTCTGGCAAAGGGGGCAGTTATGGAGAAGAGTGGGAGGACCAGGGGGTTCTGGCGGAGGCAACCGAGGGGGAGTCAGTGAGGCCAGAAGACTGCCCCAGAGTGAACGCAGCCCTATGTCGCCTTCTGGGCAGCTGGAGACATTAGCAGGAGACGGCAGGCACTGTGGTACAGAAGGTATGCAGGGCTCCAAGAGGCACCGGGAGGTCACTCCAAGGTCAGGGGGGCCAGGTGGAGGGCTGCAGGACAGCCCCAAGGACTGGTGTATTACAGCCACTGATGCCACAGCCAGGGCCACACTGCTCACATATGCCACGGCTAACAGACAAGACAGCTACAGGAGAGGAAATAAGAAAGAAGCAGGATTCTGTCTTTAACACGCTAACCCCTTGTCTCTAGAGACTTGTGTTCAAGTTGGAACTCTCCATAGTCATTTACACCCCACCCTGCCCATCTACTCCCAAATCCCATCTACTCCTAAACCCCATCTCCTGAGCTTTTCACCAATTGCTTGGCACCAGCACACAGCAATTGCCTGACACCCTATATACCAGTCCACCCAAATTCCCTACCCTTCCCAGCCCCTCCTCACCTTTACCAGCCTCTGGCAGAGGAGGCCCAGGGCCAGCTGCCAGGTTGGTTGTTCCAGCAGCACACACAGGTCTGTGTAGGTGTACCAGCCTCGCCGCCGTCCCTGCTGCTCAGCCACACTGGCGGAAAGGGAGCAACAACAGAGGGAGTCACAACTCTCCTGTAGCCAGCCCAATGATACACTCAGGGCCCACCAGAAAGCACTGGGGAGCTTGCTAAACATACGGACATACAGATTCCTAGGCTACCCACTGATCCAGAAAATGAGGGTGAGACAGAGACCTGTATTTTCTTTTCTTTTTTTTTTTTTTTTTGAGACAGAGTCTCACTCTGTTGCCCAGGCTAGAGTGCCGTGGCGTCAGCGTAGCTCACAGCAACCTCAAACTCCTGGACTCAAGCAATCCTTCTGCCTCAGCCTCCCAAGTAGCTGGGACTACAGGCATGCACCACCATGCGCAGCTAATTTTTTCTATATATTTTTAGTTGGCCAATTAATTTCTTTCTATTTTTAGTA